>PVJC01017740.1:0-32140 GCA_004026665.1 Murina feae
GTGCTTCCTGGACTTGGAAGTCTATTTCTTTCACCAGGTGAGGGAAGTTTTCTGTCATTATTTCTTCAAATAGGTTTTCAATATCTTGCTCTTTCTCTTCTTCTGGCACCCCTATAATTCTGATGTTGGTGCGCTTGAAGTTGTCCCAGAGACTCCTTACACTATCTTCATACTTTTTGATCCTTTTTCTTTTTTCTTCATTTCTTTTTTCTTTTTGCTTGTCCCGCTGGGTGGGTTTTGCTTCTTCATATTTCATATCTTTGACTTGCTTCTTGCGATCCTCTCGTCTGCTGTTGGATGTCTGTATAATATTCTTTATTTCAGTCAGTGTACGCTTAATTTCTAGTTGGTCCTTTATCATATCCTTGAGGGTCTCATTAGATTCATTGAGGAGGTGACTAAATTTATCGGCGGTCTCACTAAATTTATCGGCAGTCTCTAGAAATTTCTTGAAAAACCTAATAACCGTGGTTTTGAACTTTATATCCTGTCGTTTTCTTTTCTCCATTTCTGTCACTTGTGACCCGTTTCTTTGTCTCCACATTTTGGCTGCTTACCTTTCTGAGTTAGGTGCTCACTGCGAGTAATTAACTTCTAAGCCACTTGGTTATGAGAGTCAGCTGTGTCTACAGTGGGAGAACTTCTGTGCTGGAGACACCCTTATGGGGCAAGAGTTGTTTCAGTGGGGCTTTTATGCTCACTGCATCTGCCCCAGTGTGTTTCTTGTGGATCTGTTTTGTTTAGGTTAGTCCCACTCTGGCCACTGGGTGGGGCTGGCTCCTGTATCTTTAAGGAGGTGTTGAGTTAGCCTTTGACTTAGGCTACTCAGTCTTTTATCTGCAAAAGCCTCTGACGCAGCTTGGGAGGGGCGGGGCCTTGGGGAGCTTGCAGGGCAGGGTGGAGCAAATAGCTATGGCGCTTCTCAGCCCTGCGCTGAGAGACACCAGGTCTCTGTGTCCCACGGTAATTGCTGCAAGCAACACTGAGAGAAACCCGCTTTGGATTTCCTCCTGGTGCCAGTCAGTCCCCCTTCTTCGGGTGTCTGGGTCCTCAGAAACTCGCCTTGAACTGGAGTTCAGAGCCGCTGGGAACTTGTGGCTCTCTCCGTTTTGGAAAAGAACCGCGACCTCCGGCACCAACCCTTTCCCCGAACCCCGTGCGCGCCTCCGTACCTCTGTACTTTGCTTCCACCGCTCCTCTGAGTCTCAGACTCTTTTCTAGTTGTAGGATTTTCACTGAGCCAGCCTTCCTGTGGGTGCTAGCGGTGTCCGTGTGTTCTTTTCGTGGTTTTTCTGAAATAGTTGTTCACGGCTGCATTTACGGTGTTTACCTTATGCCGCCATCTTGCTGTCTCTCTCATTTGGTTTTTAGATTCACTTGTTGATAGATATGTATTTGTTGTCACCTTATTTTTCGTAATTTTTTGTCTTTACCTTTTTCTTCTTCTTCTTCCTCTTCCTAAAAAATACCCATCAGCATTTCATATAATACTAGTTTGGTGGTGTTGAACTCCTTTAGCTTTTTCTTGTCTGTGAAGCTCTTTATCTGACCTTCATTTCTAAATGATAGCTTTGCTGGGTATAGTAGTCTTGGTTGTAGGTTCTTGCTATGCATCACTTTGAATATTTCTTGCCACTCTCTTCTGGTCTGCATTGTTTCTGTTGAGAAATCTGCTGACAGTCATTATGGGCACCCCCTTGTAGGTAACTAACTGTTTTTCTCTTGCTGCTTTTAAGATTCTCTCTTTGTCTTTTGCCCTTGGCATTTTAATTCTGATGTGTCTTGGTGTGGTCCTCTTTGGATTCCTTTTGTTTGGGGTTCTCCGTGCTTCCTCGACTAGTAAGTCTAGTTCTTCCATCAGGTAGGGACGTTTTCTGTCATTTTTTTCTTAAAATAGGGTTTCTACATCTTGCTCTCTCTACTTCTGGCACCCCCATAATTCAGATGTGGGTGTGCTTGAAGTAGTCCCAGAGGCTCCTTATACTATCCTTATATTTTTGGATTCTTTTTTCTTTTTCCTCTTCCCTTTAGGTGTTTTTTTGCTTCCTCATATTTCATATCTTTTACTTGATTCTTGGGATCTTCTAGTTTACTGTTGAATCTCTCTATATTATTCTTTATTTCATCAGTGTATGCTTAATTTCTGACTGGTTCTTTTCCTTTTTTTTTTGCATTCTCAGTAAGATCCTTAAAGGTCTCACTAAGTTCCTCAGAGATTTCTAGAAGATTCTTGAGTAATCTTGTAACTGTGGTTTTGAACTCTATATTCAGTAGTTTACTTTTCTTCTATTTCTTTCATTTGTGACATGTTTCTTTGTCTCCACATTTTGGCTGCTTCCCTGTGTTTGTTTTCGTATATTGGGTAGCTGCTAAGTCTCCTTGAGTTAATAGAGTGGCCTTGTGTAGTAGGTGCTCTTTAGGGCCCAGTGGCTCAGACTCCCCCATCATCTGTAGTGGACACTCTTGGTGCACTCTTTGTGGGCTGTGTGTACGGTCTTGTTGTAGTTGAACCTTGATTGCTGTTGATATCAATAGGAGGAATTGATCTCCAGCCCAGTTGGCTGTGGGGACCAGCTGTGTCTACAATGGAAGAGCTGCTGTGCAGGAGACACCCTTATGGGGTACAACTTGCTTCAGTGGGACTTTGGTGCTCACTGAGTCTGTCCCTTGAGTGTGTCACTTATGGATATGAAGAGTTGTAACCTCGTATGGTCTCATACTGACCACAGGATACACTGACTCTTAGATCTCTAAGGAGGTCATAGTCAGCCAGTGCCTGGAGCCATGCAGTTAGAGCTACAGAGAGATCTGCACATTCCTCCTCTTTGTATCAGGTTTGGAAGTGCCCATATGAGACCCAGCTGTGAAGTAAGGTAGGCTGCTGCTTGTGTGGCCTTGAGCCTTTTTTTTTTTAATAACTTTTGGGCTCCCTGATCCAGCTGCAGCTTGTTTGACAGGTTTTAGGCTGAGAAAGGACAGGCTATTCATATGCAAAAGCTGCTTCACACAGCTTGGATTAAGGTTGCAAATTGGGGAGGAGGGGTCTCAGGTACTCTCCAGGGTGGAGCAAACAGCAATGCCTGTCAGTCAGCCCTGGGATGGGAGAGGTCCCAGCACAGGAACAATGACCATTGGGAGCACCTCTGTCTGGAAGAAAGTTGCCCCCACGTTCCTGCCCCGATGCTACACAGTCCAGTTTCTCCTCTTATCTGTCTGGGTCCTCCTGAGACTTTCCCAGCACTGGAGCTCAGAGCAAAGGGGAGCTTGTATCTTCATACCAATTGAAAAGGCAGCATAAGCCTTAACCGGTTGGCTCAGTGGATAGATCATCAGTCCGTGGATTCAAGGGTCCCAGTTTGATTCTAGTCGGGGCCTGTACCTTGGTTGCAGGCACATCCCCAGTAGGGAGTGTGCAGGAGGCAGCTGATCGATGTTTCTAACTCTCTACCCCTCCCCCTTCCTCTCTGTAAAAAATCAATAAAATATATTAAAAAAATAAAAAAGCACACCTAGGTGCCAGCCCGTTCCATGCCTTTGCATTTCCTACCAGTCTCAATGCACTTTCTTCTTTACCTCTCTAGTTGTAGCACTTCCACTCAGTCAGCTTCCCACAGTTCTGGATGATAGTTGGTATATATTTTAGTTGTAATTTTAATATGGTTGTGGGAGGCAGCATGTACAGGTATTTACCTATGCCGCCAACTTGCTTCTCCCCTTTGTAGTCATTTTACAACCCCATGACCATTTCCAAACAACTTATAATTTGCTTCCTGGTTTTTTTGTATTGCTTTTTTCTAGAATTTCATATTACAGTATGTACTGTTGTGTCTGGTTTCTTCCCGTGACATAATCTTGACTAATAAAAGCATAATATTGAAATTAACCGTTTCTCCGGGACGGGGTAAGCCACGCCCACCACCCAATCAGAGCGGCTGTATGCAAATTAGCCCAGCCAAGATGGCCGCCACTGATACACGGAGGCTTGCCTGTGTGCGCTGAAGCCATCTGTTGCCTTCCTGTGGGCCACACAGGAGGGGTGGGGTGGGGGTGCGGGAGGACTGAGCTGCCCGCAGCCCCGCACCTCCGCAGGCCCGGAAAGCAACCCATGGCAGCTGTGGCAGACACAGGGAGGCTTGCCTGTGTCTGCCACCACCATCTGTTGCCTTCCGGTAGGCCACACGGGAGGGGCGGGGTGGGGAACGGGAAGAACGAGCTGGCTGGAGGCTGGAAAGCCACGGATCTCGGGGCAGGCACTCGGAGGAACTAGCACAGGGACAGAAAGCAGCGGCAATGACGTTTGAGCAGGAATGAGCACAGGGACAAGAAGCAGCGCCATCGGTTTGAGCAGGAATGGCAATCGGGTTTGAGCAGGAACGAGCACAGAGACAGGAAGCAGCGCAATCGGTTTGAGCAGGAATGGCAATCAGGTTTGAGCAGGAACAAGCACAGGGACAGGAAGCAGCACGATCGGTTTGAGCAGGAACAGCGATCAGGTTTGAGCAGGAACGAGCACAGGGGCAGGAAGCAGTGGCGATCGGTTTGAGCAGGAACAGCAATGGGGTTTGAGCAGGAACAGCAATGGGGTTTGAGCAGGAACGAACACAGGGACAGGAAGCAGTGCCATTGGTTTGAGCAGGAACAGCGATGGAGTTTGAGCAGGAACGAGCACAGGGACAGGAAGCAGTGGTGATGGGGTTTGAGCAGGCTCCAAACGCCAGGGACAGGCAGCAGGGCCGCCACCCGGATCTGTGTTACCAGCAGGCACGCAGGGGCAGGGCCAGGAGTAGGGCCAAGTAGCAGGGCCTTGCTCCATTAACCATGATTGTATTGCCAGCAGGCATGTACAGCCGCCAGGCAGCAAGCATCAGGGCCTACTCCTTAGTGGCCACCGTGATCCGGTGATCTGGGAGTAGGCAAGCGTGGGGGGCAGGCAGCACCCAGCCCCGGCCACAGCTCAAGGGAGAGAACAACACACAGGTGAGGCCAGGAGCCTGAGAAATCAATACAGAGAGGTGCCTTCTCCAAGTCTCCATAGTGTGGCTGGCACTATGCCCCCAGGAGATAGACACAGAGACAAACATACACACTTAAATGGGGCACCTGCTCCGAGCCTCCTATGCAGCTGGGGGCAGGTCCCAGGCAGGGACACACACACTCATACACACACACACACATGGAGTGCCTACTCTGAGGATAGTGCAGCTGGGGACAGGCCCCCAGTGGGCACACACAAATACACGCACATGTGTGGGCATGCACACACATACACGACACCTGCTCTGAGTCTCCGCTGCCAGACTGTGGCCATCAGCAGGATATCCACTGAGGGATCCTGGACTGTGAGAGGGGGCAGGCCGGGCTGAGGGACCCCCAGCCAAGTGCACAAATTTTTGTGCACCGGGCCCCTAGTGTTTAATAATCATCAATATTGATGTCTATACCAGTAGTTCATCTTTATTTCTGGGAAATATTTAATTTCATGGTATATATTTTAGGTAATAATTTAGGGAGCCTTTGTATTTTTATTCTTTTAAAAGTAGTACTGTGCTTTTGTTTTAATTAGGTGTAATAAAATGTAGTACATTATGTAATGAAACTTCATTTTATTTATACTATTCTAAACTTTTAATTATTTTGTTATAATTATTTTTTACCTAGTGTTTTAAAATTTCAACTTAGCAAGATTAAAAAAACCATCCATATGTTGCCTTGGCTTAGTAGCTGAATTGGTTACAGCATTGACCTGATATGCCAAGGTGGTGAGTTCCATTCCTGGTCGAGGCACATGCAAGAATCATCCAATGGATGGATAAATAAGTGGTATAACAAATTGATATATTTCTCTCTAAAATCAATAAGTAAATTAATCAATTAAAAGTATATATATAAATATATTATGATAATTCTAGAATGTGAAATTTAAATTTGAATGAGCATTAGATTTTTAAAATTGTTATTTTAGCATGAAATACTGCCTGTTTGGTTTTATTTCAATTATTAGTGCTTTCTTTTACTTTACTATATGAGGGTGAAGGTATAAATTAATTCTTTTTCTGCTGTATCTTTAGCATTTTGTCTCTTCGGAATTTTTCTACATAGGATTTTTCATTTTTTGAAAATTAAATTAATGAGAACTATTTATTTTGACAGGCCTTTGGAAATGCAAAGACAGCTCATAATAATAATTCAAGTCGTTTTGGCAAGTTTATTCAAGTAAATTACCAAGAAACAGGCACTGTACTTGGGTAAGTAGCAATGTCAGGCTTTGGAGCATGTTTATATTTTCTCTAGAGGCCCAATGTACGAAATTCATGCAAGAGTAGGCCTTCCTTCCCCCAACTGCTGACACCGGCTTTCTTCTGGCACCCAGGACCAGGACTGCCTCTGGCCTGGACTTTGCTCTGGCCACAGGCAGGCACCTAAGACCTGGACTTACCTCCGGCCACTGACAGGCACCTGGGACCCAGGCTTTCCTCAGGCCCCAGCTTCGTCCGGAAGGACATCTGGTCTAATTAGCATATTAACCCTTTTATTATTATAGATGACTAATGGCCTGGTGCATGAAATTTGTGCACTAGTAGGTCTGGCCTGGCTAGCGATCAGGGCCGATCTGTGGGGCGATTGGCGAGGTGATCCGGGGGCCTCCCACTGGCACCCGCCTTGGCTGCTCTAGGGACTGCGGGCTGGGGGCAGCTCCTGAGTTGAGTGTCTTCCCCCTGGTGGTCAATGCACATCGTAGCGACTGGTCGGTCCTCCATTCAGGCAATTTGCATATTAGGCTTTTATTATATAGGATTATTAGCGATAGATTGTTCATTTGCTCTTCAATGAGAATAGCGATACTGGAAAGCAGATTTCTTTTTGTTTTTTTGGTTAATCCTCATCCAAGGATATTTTTCCATTGATATTTAGTGAGAGTGGAAGAGAGAGGGAAACTCAGAGAGAAACATTGATGTGAGAGAAGCACACCAATTGGTTGCCTCCTGCACAAGCGCTGATCAGGGCCTGTGCCCAGGAGGAGCTTGCAGCTGAGGTATGTGCCCTTGACCAGAATGGAACCTGGGACCCTTTGTTCTCAGGCTGACGCTCTATCCACTTAGCCAAACCAACTAGAGTGGGAAGCAGATTTTTAAGCATGTCTGCATTACAGTTTTTTAAAACTTTTTTCCTTTTGGAATCTAATGAATAAAATAAACTGACGAACAAAATAGATCCAGAGACATGGAAGCATGGCACAGACTGGAAATCTCAGAGGGAATGGGGTAGGGGGTTCGAGAAGAGATTAACCAAAGAATTGTACACATATATGCATATCCCATTGGACACAGACAATAGTATGGAAAAAGTCTGGGAATGTGTGGGAATGAGGTCAAGGGGATCAATGGGGAATAGGGGATATCTGTAATACTTTCAACAATAAAGGTAACTTTAATGAAAATGTTATAGGGAAGAAATGAGCTGAGGTGGGGCTGCTTTAGCTTGCTGGGAAGACAGGTTTGGTGGGTTAGCTGCATCTGCCCATTTCTTCCCTGGCTGACCATCTCATGGGGTCCCTTAGAGTTTAGGTGATGCATGCCTGTAGGGGAAGATGCCAACATGCTCCTAGGAGGGAGAGCACTCGAAAAGGTGATTTTTTATCTTGAGTCTATTTGTTGACTTACTACTCAAGATGAATATTTTTTTGATCATTATTGATTTAAGAGAAAGTAGCACCTTTTTAGGTAGTCACTTAACATAGAGGAGCCTGAATTTCATTTATAAAATTAGAAAATAAACATCAGCCATTTCTAAGTCATTAAACTGTCTTAAGAATTTTGAATATATATAATGCTACTTTGTAAGTTACAAAGCAATATACTCAACTTTACCCATTAGCAACCTCTCCAACAACACAATCATAAATACCAGGAAAGAGCAGCCACACGTGACATGCAGGGTGGATATAAGAATTTAACAGACTAGTTTGTTAGTTCCCCTTTTCCTTTTCCCATTTTAGACCAATAAGACCCGGTTTGGTAGTTTTATGAGTTTATGAGTCAAACATGGATAACACTCTAACAGTATCCATACACATTTACTAATGGTAAATGTACTAAAATGATCTGGATAGCCTTCTTTATACTTTTTTATCTTCTTTGAAAAAATATTTGTCTACCTTATATTAATTATATTAACCAATTTTATTTTTCTTCTAGTGCCTATGTTGAAAAATATCTACTGGAGAAGTCCAGACTCGTTTATCAAGAGCATAATGAACGGTACATATTTTCGTTTGTATAATTAGATCAAGTTAACACTTGTGTAGTGCTGATTTACTTTTAGGATCTTTGTATATTATGATCTTTAATTCAGTTTATACAATGCATAGCTTTACACATAATTGCCATTTCTTCACATGGACAGAACAGTGCACTTTTTCTGAGGCTGCTAGGAGCTTATTTTTTTAAAATCCTCACCCAAAGATATGATTTATGGATTTTAAAGAGAGTTGAAGAGGGGGGGGGGAGGGAGAGAGAGAGAGAGAGAAAGAGAGAGAGAGAGAGAGAGAAAGACACACACACACACACATAGAGAGAGAGGGAGGGGGGGAGAGAGAGAGAGAGAGAGAGAAACATTGAAGTAGAGAGTAATGTCAGTCGGTTGCCTCCTGTCTGCTCCCCAATTGGGGATCAAACTCAGAACCTAGGTATGTGTCCTGACTGGGAATCTGAACATGCAACCTTTTTGGTGTATGTGACAATACTCCAACTAACTGAGCCACTGGGCCAGGGGCTGCTAGGAGAGTTTTAAAATGGGTATATAGAACTGTTGACCTTTCTAAATTTTAGGCAAAATATCAGGATAGGAAAATAATGGTATCTTCGTGCTTTTTATGAGCATTGTGCCTTTGGAACATTTTCCATGTTTTAGTGTCTTTTCTTTAACTTGAGAAAAGTTTTTAATAAAGCTTTTAATTTCATTGTAATACTAGGGGCCTGATGCATGAAATTCGTGCACTGGCGGGGGGTAGGGCTGGTGAGCGCACACGGCCCAACAGGGGCCCCGCCACTGACCTGGCACACCTGGTGCTTTGCGCTGGGCGGCCAACCATCACACATGGCAGCGCTGTAGGGGCTCCACCACTGAGCGGACGCACCTGGCGTGAAGCGCACATGGCCCTGCGGGGGCCCCACCGCAAAGCGCCTGCCCCCACGGGTGCTTCGCGCTGGGCAGCCAGTGACCGCACGCACGGCCCCACGGGGGCCCTGCAGCTGAGTGGACACGCTTGGTACAAAGCACCAGACCCTGGTCCCGGGTCAGGGGTGGGTGCTTCACACCGGGCAGCTGACGATTGCACATGGCGGCCCCGAGGGGGCCCCAGTGCTGACCGGGGCAGCAGTGGATATAGCTGGGGTGAGGGGACTGGGCACCACCATCTTGTGGCTATGGGCACGACCATCTTTGTCTCAGAGTGATGGTTCATTTGCATATTACTCTTTTATTAGATAGGATATGAGGTATGTGGGCTTCAAGATGATATATATGCAGCCTCCTTCAGATGAAGGAACCAAATATTAGAAGATGTAAATGATTTGCTTCATGTTACCATGAGACGAAATTAAAAGGCCAACTTTGAAGTTAGACCTAATTATTAAAATAATGGATATGCTTTTGGCATCTCACTTAATTTCTCTGCTTCTTAGATACTCTAATTTTACAAAGGGGTAATATGCAAATTAACCGTCACTCTGTCACAAAGATGGCGGTGCCCATAGCAACAAGATGTGGTGCCTAGTCCTCTCAGCCCTGCCGATAGGGGTATATGCCTTGTTTCCTTGGTTTTGAAAAATTTATAGGGGGTGAAGATCCAGAGCTTATAAATAGTCCCAGGAGGGTGGCCGCTGAGAATGGACAGTGTGATCAGCCTGGCAGAATGCTTGCTTCGTCGCTGCGTCAATGAGGCAAGCGTCCTACCCTGGCCATGGAGGGCCTTTGGGCAGCGGGCACAGAGAGGCTGGGGTGGGGGCGGGGGGGGGAACTCTTGGTGTTCCACCTCGGCTGCGGATGGGCCTTTGACCAGGATGGGGTGCTGAATGCTTGCGTGGTTGCCCTGGTGATGAGGCAAGCATTCCGTGCCCAGCCGCACATGGGTCTCTGGGTCGTGCAGAGCCTCTGGGCAGTGGGCATGGAGTGGCCAGGCCCTGCAGAGAGCTACTGGCACATGTATTTGTGCCCAGGGTTACTAATAATATTTATAAAATGTTATATTATAATAGTTCAATAATTAATAGCTAACATCATAATGAATAATCTGCAAGGTTGGGACTAGAACTCAAACTTTCCTGTTACTTTTTTTATGGCTAGCAGATGAGAAAATCTGAATTAGAGGTATTTCAAAATGAAGGGAATAGAGTTTCAGGAAGAGAATCTATATATATAAAAGGCTAATATGCAAAGTGTCCTCTCGGGAGTTTGACTGGGAGACCGGGAGTTTGATTGCTTCTTATGACATGCACTGACCACCAGGGGGCGGTGCAAAATGAAGAAAGGCCCCGGCCGGCAGCTGGAAGGCCCCTATTGGCCCTGATTGACGGCCAGGCCTAGGGACCCTACCCATGCACTAATTTCATGCACTGAGCCTCTAGTATAAGGTGACCAGACGTCCTGCTTTTGGCAGGACAGTCCTGATTTTTAACAGTTTGCCCCGTGTCCCGCGGCATTTTAACAAAGTCCCGATTACTCTTTGTAGCATTTTAAGTAATAATAAAAAAAGAAAAAAAAAAAGCCCCCCCCCCCCCCCGCCCCCGGGCCCCTGCCCTGATCAATGGTGTACCGCTTTAAATCTGGTCAACTTACCCTAGTAGCTTCATAAAGACTTGCAGAGCTAATAGGTCCTGTTATTAGAAAATTATTAGTAACTTTTTTCTAACACATTTTAATGGAATGGTAGGGGTATATGCCTGGTTTAATTGGTTATGAAGAATTTATAGGGGGTAAAGATCCAGAGCTTATAAACTGATTCTCTGTTATTTTACTAGATTTGTTTTGCAGGTGTATGTATAATCTTTATTATATGTTGGTGGATTTGGCTGATAATAGTTTGTTGAAGATTTTGTGTGTATATTCATAAAGTATATTGCTGTAATATCCTTTTAAACTTTTGAAGTATTTTTCTGCTTTTGGTATCAGGATAATGCTGGCTCATAGAATAATATTGGAAGAATTTGTGGAAGATTGGGTTAATTCTTCTTTAAATGTTTGGTAGAATTCACCAGGCAAACCATTTGATTTGGGTTTTTGTTTGTGAGAAGTTTTGATTACTGATTCAAACTCTTCAGTTGTTATGGGTCTGTTTAGATTTTCATTTTCTTCTTAGATTTGGTAGTTTTTATCTCTCTAGGAATTTATCCATTTCATGTAGGTTACAAAAATATTGTTTATAGTTTTCCCTTTTGACATTTTTTTATTTCCATAAATTGTTAGATTATAATATCCCCCCTTTCATTTCTGACTTTGAGATATATCCTTGTTTTAACTCATTGAGGCTGATACAGTGGAATGTCAGTTCTCAAACTTAATTTGTTCCAGAAGGTTGTTCAAGAAGTGGTTTGTTTGAAAAACCAAGTCATTTTTTCCCATTAAAAATGACATAAATTAAATTAATGTGTTCCAGACCCCCAAATAATTAGCTATTTTAACCTTTTTTAAAAATATATTTTATTGATTTTTTACAGAGAAGGAGGAAGAGGGATAGAGAGTTAGAAACGTTGATGAGAGAGAAACATCGATCAGCTGCCTCCTGCACACTCCCCACTGGGGATGTGTCTGCAACAAAGGTACATGCCCTTGACCAGAATCGAACCTGGGACTCTTCACAAGCCAACACTCTATCCACTAAGCCAAACCAGTTAGGGCTATTTTAACCTTTCTTAATTGCCTGTGATCATTGTTTTGTGAGTACTCTCACACCGTTAGCCACACCTGCACTTTTTGTTCGTGTTAATCCTCACCTGAAGATAGTTTCTTCATTGATTTTTCAGAGAAAGTGGAAGAGGGGGTGGGGAGAGAGAGAAAGTGGGAGGGAGAGAGAGAAAGTGGGAGGGAGAGAGAGAGATTGCAAGAGAGAGAAAAACATCAATGTGAGAGAGACACATTGATTGATTTGTTGGGACTGGGAACCAAACCTGCAAACCAGGTACATGCTCTTGACTAAGAATCCAGCCCGATTCTTTGGTGCGCAGACTGATGCTCAAACCACATTGGCCAGGGCGCCTTCCCGTCCCCCCACCCCCCGCCCATAGCAACATTCTTGATGGTCTCTTTATGTTTTAAAATTGTGCTGTTCATTGATTTCACCATGCCACACTCAGTAGCCAGATCAGTCACCCAAACAGCTCTGTCATACTTTACAGAGGATCAAGCTTTGGTTTCATTAATTTTTTTCCCCTCCTGTTCCCAATTTTATTTCTGCTCTCATGCTTATTCATTCTGCTTGCTTTGGGTTTAATATGCTCCTTTTTAAATTTTTTTTCTAGTTTCTTAAAGTGGATGGTCAAGTTATAGCATTGAGATAAAAAAAATGAGTTTACAGCTATAAAGTCTCACTAAACACTGCTTCAATTGTTTCTCATATTTTAGCATGTTGTATTTGTGTTTTCATGCATTTTCTAGTTTCCTGTGTAATTTCTTCTTTGATCCATTACGTTATATAGGCTTGTGTTGTCAAATTTCCACATATTTGTGTATTTTTGCTTTGTAGGATGGTCAGAGAACATACTTTGTATGATTTCAGTCCCCTTAAATTTATGAGACTTGTTTTGTAGTCGAATATTGTCTATCCTGTAGAATATTCCATAGGTACTTGAGAAAATGTGTATCCTGCTGCTGTTGGATGGAATATTCTATAGATGTCTGTTAAGTCTAGGTGGAATATAGTATTTCCAAGTCCTTTTTCCTTGTTGATCTTCTGTCTAGTTTTTCTCTTTTTTTTTATTGAAGGGGCAGGGAGTATTGAAATATCTCAGTACTATCATTGAATTGCTTATTTATTCCTGCAGTTCTTTTAGTTTTTGATTCATGTATTTTGGGGCTCTATTTTCAGATGTATTTATGTTTAGAATTGTTATACTTTCTTGATTGATTGGTCCTTTTGACATTATAAAATGTTCTTGACATCTAATAAAAATTTGGTCTTAAAATTTATTTTATATAATGTAAGTATAGACACTTCAACTTTCTTTGGGTTACAGATTGCATGCTATTATGTCCATCATTTTACTTTCAATCTATTTTTGTCTTTGAATCTATAGTGTATGTCTCTTGTAGAAAGCATGTATTATATATGTATATATTAAAATATATTTTTATTGATTGCAGAGAGGAAGGGAGAGGGAGAGAAAGATAGAAACATCAGTGGTGAGAGAGAATCATTGATTGGCTGCCTTCTGCATCTTCCCCACTGCGGGTAGAGCTCGCAACCTGGGCATGTGCCATGACTGGGAGTCGGACTATGACCTCCTGGCTCATAGGTTGACACTCAAACATTGAGCCACACCACTGGGGCTAATTATATATATATTTTTAAAAATCCATATGTCAGTTATCCACCTGGAGATTGGAGTGTTTAATCCACTTATATTTGATGTGATTACTGTAGGATTTACGAATCCTGCTATTTATTTTTTATATGTATTATTCTCCTATTTCTGTCTTCTTTTGTATAAAATAGATGTTTTATAGTGCACCATTTAAATTCCATTGGTGTTTTTTTAAAATTATACAGTTGACTCTTGAACTACCACAACATGGATTAAACTGCATGGATCTACTTCCAGCAGATTTTTTTCAATAAATATATATAGTACTGTAAAATGTATTTACTCTTCCTATGATTTTCTTAATAACATATACTTTTCTCTAGCTTACCTTATTATAAGAATACAATGTATAATACATATAGCATACAAAATATGTCTTAATGGACTTTATGTTATTAGTAAGGCTTCATATCAGTAGCCTTCAGTAGGCTATCAGTAGTTAGGTTATGGGGAGTTAAAAGTTATAGTGGATTTTCAACTGCAGTGGGTTGGCACCCTTATTTCCTGTATTGTTCAAAGATCAGCTGTATATTTCTTAAGTTCTTTTATTTTTTTACAATTTTTACATTTGATGTTAACTATGTTGTTTTTCTCCTTATTTATCTTTTCTGTATTTTTTAAAAAAGAAAAACTTTTTAAAAAAAAAAAATAAATATATTTTTATTGATTTCAGAGAAGAAGGGAGAGGAAGACAGAGACAAATGTCACTGATGAGAGAGAATCATTGATTGACTGTTTCCTGCATGCCCCCTACTGGGGATTGAACCCACCACTGGTCATGTGCCCTGACCAGGAATAAAATCGTGACCTCCTGATTCACAGGTTGATGCTCAACCATTGAGGCACTCCAGCTTGGCTTAAGATATTTTCTTAATGATTGCTCTGGCAATTACAGTTAACATTTTAACAGTCTGGTTTGGGTTAATAACTTAATTTTGGTAGTTTACAAATGATTTTTCTGCTAAGTAGATCTGTTCCATTCTCCCTTTGTGCTTATTGTCATGAAAATTATATTTTTACTAGTGGCCCAGTGCACAAAATTAGTGCACATTGTAAGGGAATTAATTAGAGGAAATATTTTAATATTGCTGTTTGCCCTTTCTCTATAATAGAAGTATCAGAGATGAAAGAAAATTAGTAAGGTGTATATGAAAATAATATATAAATTTATTAATAAATAAACAATAAAAACATGATATAGCAACAAAGACATGACATAAAAACAATAAAAACATGATGTGAAAAACAACAAAAACATGATCTAAAAACAACATTGATACAAACAATGACTGATAAAATGATTAAACTTATTGTATTATCTCCCTGTACACCACATTAACAGTGAAAACACTTTCAGAGTGCTTGACTAATTTCCCTTGTGATGAAGTATTTACAACTTTAACTTTAATGTCACATGAACTTTGAACTCGAGAGAAAGCAACATATAACTGACCATGTCTGAAAATGGGTTCAGGTACGAATATGCCTATCCTGTCTAGAGTTTGTCCTTGTTATTTATTAACTAGGGGCCTTGTGCAAAAAAAATTTGTGCACTGCGGGGGGTGGGGATCCCTCAACTCGGCCTGTGCCCTCTCGCAATCTGGGACACCTCGGGGGATGTCCACCTGTCGGTGTGCCTGGCCAGCGTGGGTGACAGGCTGATGGCTGTTTGCAGGCTGGCCAAGCCCCTCCAGTGGGGACCCTCAACCCATTAGGGTGTGACCAGCCTGGATGACGGGCTGAGGGCCGTTTTTTAGGTTGCCCACATTCCCTTCAGGTTTTGGGTCCCTACTGGGGTGCCTGGGCAGCATGGATGAGGGGCTGAGGGCCATTTTCAGGCTGCCCACAGCTCCCATTGACCCAACGTTTCAGTGAGGCTGGCTGGAATAAGGTTTCTGGGGTTTATTTATCTTCTATAATTGAAACCTGGTTATCTTGAGCGGAGGCCTAGGCAGGTAAGGAAGCCTCCTGTTTGCTTCAGCTCCGTGGCCTTTATAATCGAAACATTGTTGCTGTGAGCAGAGACCCAGCCAGCCTAGGCAGGCAGTTGCAATGGAAGCCTCCTGTTTGCTATAGCTCCATGGCTGCCAGCCTCTATCTTGGCAGGGTTAATTTGCATACAGCCGCCCTGATTGGCTGGGGGCATAGCTTGGATGTTGGGCGTGGCTTAGGTGTCTTGGAGTGATCGTTAATTTGCATATTCCTCTTTTATTAGAGTAGATAGTCATTGCAAATGCTGGCATCATGGGAAACTGTCTTTGAATTCATTTAAATGGGAGGCCAGTGTCAGACAAGGACAAATTAATTCTTGGAATCAGAACAACCTCTCCTTCTACAGATCCTGTTAATACTTCAGCTTCAATAATGTTAAGTCGCAATCTTTTAATAATAAATCTGGCACCAGCCCTGACTGGTTTGGCTCAGTGGATAGAGAGTCTGCCTGTGGACTGAAGGGTCCCGGGTTCGATTCCAGTTAAGGGCATGTACCTTGGTTGTGGGCACATCCCCAATAGGGGGTATGCAGGAGGCAGCTGATCGATGTTTCTCTCCCATCGATGTTTCTAACTCTCTATCTCTCTCCCTTCCTCTCTATAAAAAATCAATAAAATATATTTAAAAAAAATCTGGCACCCTTACAAAGACCCCATTTACTATTAAGATTTCTTAGTATGATGATTGTACCCACTTTCAATTTTAATTTATGACACAGAATTCTCGAAGGAGTAATACTATTAAGAAATTTGATGGGAAAATTTTCCTTTTCAGCATCATCTGTTGAATCAGTAGAATCATCACTCAAATATGTGTGAAAATATCCAAGTATATTCAAAATTTCTTCATTTAATTTTTGAATGTGCTCATTTTTTGGACAAAGAATCACACGTTTAGATATATTGTTAATATTATCTATAGATACAGTATTTCCAAAGGTAGCTTCAATAATAGATCTGTTATAAATCATTTCACAGGAGATTTCAATAATATCCATTTCTAAATGAAAACTGCTATTAAGTTTGCCATCTCCACGTTTTACTAACCATTCACTATAAGCAGAATCCTCTGATCTCATATTTAAGAGACAACTTTCTGAAACATCCCCAAATATCACAGTACTTTAAACTTGTTTGTACTATGGCTGATCGCATAGCATGCGGCACAATACTGAGATATTGTTGAAAATCCGAGGAGAACTTTCCCACCAAATGCAACATTCAGATTCATAATTTCTCTTAGTAATCTGTCTGTGGCATTTATAGCATGACTGGTTGCCATAGTGCATTCATCAATAATGAGAAGTTTGGCCATTTTAATGGTTTTAGCAACTTCACTCTTTATATCGAGTCTAGAAATTGAAGTTTCATTTAATGGAATTGGTAATTTATATTGGGAATTAAAGTTTCTTCCACCGAGAAGGAAATTTGCAGCAATTCCTGTAGCTGCTGTAGGTAAACAGTACCACCACGACTTCTAATATAATGTATTAAAGCTTTAAAAGATATATTTTTCCACTATCGCGTGGACCATCCAAGAAAAAGCATTTGGGGTATACAGTTTGATCTTCGATGGCTGAAGTTATAGTCTGAAAGGCTGCCAACTGTTCATCATTCAGAGAATATATCAAAATCTCTGCCTGGTGTTGCTTGTACAATTGATCACATGTTTTTGTATTCATTAATAAAGGATATTCTGGAAGTTTGAAATGTGAACATTTCATTCCATGCAATGTGAATACCTCTTGAATTTCATTAAGGGCATGCATTTCACAGTTCACACAGGCACCTTCTCTTTGGTGTAATTTCCAACAAAAATCTTCAATAAAATGAGATTTATTCTCATCCTATAATTTGTCTGCAGCAGAAGGGCATCCAAACACACATATATATGCAAAAAGTTGCCGTAGTTTTTTGGGCATATTAAGAATGATTGCATCATCAATCGTATCTTTCCAGATAGTGTTGTTGATTAATAATCCTCACTGTTTAGCAGCTTCACGAAATGTATCATAAATTACACCTCTTTCAGTTTGCAGATCATCAAAACTTACCGCACCTTTTACATGCACAAGCAAAATTCTAAGGTAATATCGTTCTGGTTCTCTAAAGCTCACAGTGAACAGCCTACCTAATACTTTATTCCTACCCTTTTGGAATTTTGCCCGCAAAGAATTATTAAACACATAATGCTGTGGAATCTCCCCATAATAATTACGCGTGTCAAAATCTTCTCTATTCAATAAGAACCAAGACATCAAAGTTGAGTTATGCCTTTAGCCCTAACTATAACTTTAGCAAAATCATCAATATGAAAATAGAAATTCTGTTCATTTGGCAAATGTATAGCTAATCTTGTGATTGCATGAGATTGGTCATGCATTCGCATTGCAAAAAGTCTCCAAACAGCCTCAGGAGCACTCACATACGGGGAGTCAAAGAAGTCCTGTACTTTGTTATGATTGATAATATTTTTTTCAGAAATTTGAATATTTGCACTCTCGTGCCCTTTATAGATATATTTAAATAAATATTTGACTCTTCTAATCGATGTGCAGACTTCAAAGTTTATATGACAGTTATACTTAAGACACAAATATGGGTTATAAGGGACAATCCAAGTGTTATCAACAACGTTATTTCCAATTGACATGGTGCTACCAGATTTTTGTTTGTATTTGGGATATCCATCAATATTTCCAATAGTCGCATTTTGAAATTATTTTGGATATCACTTTCAATATTTTCCATTTTCCATATGTGGACTGTTTGGATTTTCTATTCCACATGGTCCATGTATCATATTTGATTTTATAAATTAAAAAAGTTGAGGACACTGGTTTTCATCCAGAATTTCTGCCTTAACTATACGGTCAATGTCATCATCTGTTCATAATTTGGATTCACTATCTAATATCAATAATATGTGAGCTTGAGGCAGTCCATGTTTCTGAAATTCAGTGACATGAATTTTAACTATTACTTTGCCAAACAAATGGAATTTATATAATTTAAAAGAGCATTCAGCTTAACATTAAAAACTCTGGCTACCAAGTCAGGTCTATTTTCAACTTTTTCCAGCATTGTCAATTGTTTGTAATATCTGCCCATTTGGGGTTGCATGTCATGGTTATGAATACATCGGGCTTGCCATACTTCGTTACAGTTACCATAGCATCCTGATATCACTGCTGCATATTTCTGGGACTACCCTCAGAAGATGATGAAAGTATTATCATTTTACCAATTGGCACATTGTCATTTTCAGATTTAGATGTGAGATAATCCATCAAACCACTATATTTTTCAACTTACATTGGTTTGCTGTAATGAAGTTTATCCGATTGGCTTCCATTTTTTAATATGAATCGACAATATATTGTTGAGTTAATTTTCCTCCATTTAAAATAGGATTTAACGTGTCCCGCACTGAGAGATGAAATCCATAATACTGCATTTGTGTGACTCGTGTCCTTACATTTCATCTAGTATCATTGTCAATTACACTGTCATCTTTGAATCTTAATGCATTATCCGTTCCCCAGCCGTTTTCACCATGTGGAAAAAGAATAGGATATGCCATTGCATCTAATGTTGGAAACAGGATACTGATTTGTTTCATTTTAGTGGCATTCAGATTATTTGGATCTGGTTTACAATGAATGAGCAAGTCCCTTTCAAAAGGAGGCTCTCCATCTTCATTTCTTAATATGATGGCAACCTTGGTTACACAGGGAAAATCATATCCACCCGGATCATTATTACGATCATATTTAATCACCATTGTTACTTCTGTGGGAGCAATACCTTTTGCTGCTGCTTCAGATTGGGCTTCCTTTTCTACCTCATGTAGCATCTTGTACGATTTTGTTAATTCTTTTGTTTCATGCATGAGGTTTTTGATGTTGATCATGAGTCTTTTTGGGCAACTTTGGTTTTCTGGCATTGCTAATCTTACTCGTCGCTTCAGCTGTATCTAAAATAAAGAGTTGACCAAACTTCTGAGAAACACCATCCGAAGAATGTAAAGTTCCAGTATTCTAAAACAGTATGGCACATATCCTGATGGTGATGCAATATTTGCACCCATTGAAGCAAAAGCACTATTTATCGAGTGAATATTTTCCATGAAATTTTTACTGTCAGAATCTTCATATATCATTAATTTCTTAAAATATGCCAGGTATCCTGGAAAATGTATATTATTTGGACAAACTTTAACTTTGCTACAACATTGAGTAAATTTTCCATCAGATGGTTTTTCATCGGAGAAATTTAGTGGTAGACAAAATGGACATGTAATAGTCATTCTGCCACAACTATGTTCAATAATTGCATCCTCATTTAGTTCATTTTCACTGTGAAGGCAGTTTCTACCAATATTGGTAGTACTTGTCAATGGCTGTTCTTCGGACATATTCTTTATACGACACTAGTTTCTTTCAGCTTCAGAAGTACGTTGTGCCGATAGTTGGTCTTCAGACATATTATGTCGCCACTGCCGCTTTCTTTTAGCTGCAGAGGTATGTTGGGCCAATAGTTGGTCTTCAGATACATTGTGTTGACAACACCGGCTTCTCTCGGCTTCAGAAGTACATTGTGCCAATAGTTAGTCTTCAGACATATTCTGTCGATTCCGCAGCTTTCTTCTGGCTTCAGAGGTACGTTGTGCCAGTAGTTGATCTTCAGAAATATTCTGTTGACGATGCCGTTTTCTTTTGGCTGCAGAGATACGTTGTGCCAATAGCTGGTCTTAAGGTGCATTGTGTCGGTGACGCTAGCTGCTTTTGGCTTCAGAGGTATATTGTGACAATAGTTGGTCTTCATACATATTCTGTTGTTGACGCCGGCCGGGGGAGGGACAGGCATAATCTGGCTTCCTCCTCCCTCCTGTCAGGGTCAGGAGTAGGAGCGGGGGTGTTTGGGGGTAGTGCTGGCAGGGGAAAGGGCCTATTGGGGCTTTTCTTCCCCTGGCTGCCAGCAGCTGGCCCCGCCCGTAAGGCTGCCACTGCTTGTCACCTGTGTGGCGCTGACCCCACTCCCCCACTGGTCGCTTCCCTCTGAGGACAAAAGGCATGGGATGCCATGGCTTGGCTGGCTTGGGCCTCCCTCTGTGAGGAGATAGCTAGCAGGCTGCACCCACCTGCCACGGTGTTGCTGGCTATTGGCCTGGGCCTTCCGCTGTGGGGCGATGGATCACGGGGCCCCCAGATGGATGCCCTGCAGAGGGAGGCCCTGCCCACCCCGCTGGGGCTCTGTGATTGATGGCAGCCAGCACAGAGGGAGGCCCTACCCACCCTGCTCAGGCTCTTGGGTCTATGCTGCACAGATGGAGGCCTGCCCACTCTGCCTGGGGCTCTGCAATCAATTTCAGAGCAGAGAGAGGCCTTGTCCACCTGGCTTGGGTTCCACCATAGATCTCTGCCCACAGGGAGGCCCTGCCCACCCTGCCAGGGCTCTGCAATCAACCGCAGAACAGAGGGAGATCCTTCCCACCAGGCTGGGGCTCTGCCATTCATTGCCACCCATAGGGAGGCCCTGCCCACCCTGCTGAGGTTCTGTGATCCATGCTGTGCAGAGGGAGGCCCTTCCCACCCAGCCTGGGCTCTGCCATTCATTGCTGTCCACAGGGAGTCCCTGTCCACTTGGCTTGGGTTCATCATTGATCACCGCCCACAGGAAGGCTCTGCCCACCCTGCCAAGACTCTGTGATGGAAGCCCTGCTCACCTGGCCTGGGCTCCGCCATTGATTGCTGCCCATAGGGAGGCCCTGCTTGCCATGCCCATCTTGCCAGGGCTCTGTGATCAATGCTGTGCAGAGGGAGGCCCTGCCCTCCTGGCTGGGCTCTGCGATGGGCCCTCGCAACCCCGGCTGTATCCAGAAGGTTGTCTGGAAGGATGTCCGGCTGTCCTGTCTAATTAGCGTATTACATTTTTATTATTATAGATTATTATAGACTATTATAGATAACTAGGAACCCAGTGCATGAAATTCGTGTATGGGGGTCGGGGGAGCTGTGTCCCTCAGCCTGGCCGGCACCCTCTCCAATCTGGGACATCGCTCTCACAATCTGGAACTGCTGGCTCCTAACGAGTCGCCTGCTGGCCTGCCTGATTGTCCCTAACTGCTTCTTCCTGCCAGCCTGATCGCCCCCTGACTGCTCCCCTGCTGGCCTAATTGATGCCTAACTGCTCCCCTGCTGGCCTGATGGCCCCCACTACCTCCCCTACCAGCCCAATGGCCCCCAACTGCCTTCCCCTGCCAGCTTGATGGCCCCTAAGTGCCCTCTTCTGCTGGCCCAATGGCCCCCAACTGCCCTTCCCTGCTGGCTTGTTTGCCCCCAACTGCCCTCTCCTGCTGGCCTGATCACCCACAACTGCTCTCCCCTGCTGGCCACCTTGTGGCGGCCATCTTGTGATAGCCATCTTGTGATTACGTGAGGGTGTTGCATAATGGTGTGAGGACCACCTAGGCTTTTATTACTATAGATAGACCCAGCAATAAAAATTTATAATTATTGCTCTTTGTAGAAGTCTTTAACTTTAATGAGGAAAAACAGTGTTACAAACAAAAATACACATTTATGCTCTTTTATATTTATGTCTTACCTTTATTAGTTACATTTTTAAATACTTAACTGAATCTTGTTTAGTTACCTTTCATTTCAGCCAGAAAAACTCCCATTAAGCATTTCTTTTAGGGCCCATCTGCTAGCTATGAAGCTTCTTAGGTTTTGTTTATCTGGAAGTGTCTTAATTTCTCTTTTATTTTTTAAATAATTTATTTGTATTAAACTTATTAGTGACATTGGTAACTAAATTATATAGGTTTAAATTGTACAACTCTTTGATATATCATCTCCATATTGCATTGTGTGTTCACTACCCAAAGTCAAGTCTCCTTCTGTCATCATATATGACCCCCTCTATCCATTCATTGTCATCTATCCCCCTTTCCCTCCAGTAACCACCATATTGTTGTCTGTGTCTATTTGTTTTTGTTTGTTCGTTTGTCTTGTTTGTTCATTTGTTGCTTTTAGTTTTATATTCCATAAAGGAGTGAAATCATATGGTTCTTGACTTTTTCTGTCTGGCTTTTTTGCTTACCATGATATTCTGAAGATCCATCCACATTGTCATAAATGGCTGCATTTCTTTTCTTATGGCTGAGTAGTATTCCATAGTATATATATACTTACCACATCTTCTTTATCCAATGATCTATTGAGGAATACTTTCGTTGTTTGTTTTGCTGGATATATAATTCTTGATCCCCAGGTTTTCCCTTTCAGCGCTTTGACTTTATCCTTCTGTCATGGCTTCCAATGAGAAATCAGTTGAAAATCTTACATTAAGAATCTTCTAGGCAGTTCTCTGATGGCTCATTGAAAATTTTATCTTTTGTAGCAGATCTACCAAATACATAGAAAAAAACAGAGAAGTAGCCAAATAGGGAGTCAGAGAAATGTCCCAAATGAAAGAATAGGAGAAAACTCCAGAAAAAAGAACTAAATGAAATGGAGGCAAGCAATCTGCCAAATGCAGAGTTCAAAATCCTGGTTATAAGGATTCTTAAGGAACTTAGGGGGAATATGATGTGAATTCAGTGAGAACTTTAACAAAGAGATAGTAAGCATAAAAAATGAGATAGAAACCATGAAATGAATTAGTCAGAAATGAAGAATACAATAACTGAAATAAGGAATGTACTTGAAGGAATCAGTAGCAGATTAGATGAAACAGATGATCAATTCACCGATTTGGAAGACTAGGTCAAGGTAGCAGAAAACGCCCAACTGGAACAGCAAAAAGAAAAGGGTAAAGAAATGAGGCTAGTTTAAGGTACTTCTGGGACCTCTGGAAGAATATCAAGTGTAATAAAATTCACATCATAGTGGTATCAGAAGGATAAGAGAGAGAGCAATGGATTGAGAACTTATTTAAAGAAATAATCATGGATAACTTTTCTAACTTGATGAAGAATATAAACATACAAGTCCATGCCCTGGACAGTATGGTTTAGTAGGTTGGATAATTGTCCTATGCACTGGAAGATCATGAGTTTGATTCCTGGTCACTGCACATGCCTGGATTGTGGGTTCAATTCCCAGTTGGGGCATGTGCAGGAGGGAGCTGATTAATGTATCTCTCTCTCATAAATGTTTCTCCCTATAGAATCAATAAAAATGAATAAGTAAATAAAAATAAAAACACAAGTCCAAGAAGCATAGAGAATCCCAAAGAAGATGAACCCAAAAAGACGCCCACTGAGACACATCATAATTAACCCATGGTACACCATAAGCATCTGTAGACGCATGAGGCAGGCCCTCCCCACACGCCACGTGTGTCTATAAAAAGAAATGTTATCCCTAAGTGGTAGCCCTGACCAACTTTAAATTTATTTTTTGTGGGAATTTTCAGCTGAAAATTTTCAAGAACACTCGAATTGTGAGTAATATATTTATTTTTATAATATTCATTGCAAATTATATTTTTTAATTAAACTCAAAATATTATGGCGGGTGGGGATGGTTTTCATTTTGGACGCATGGCAGTTAACTGGCTAAAATATCAAAGATTAAAGACAAATAGAGAATCTTAAAAGAATCTATAGAAAAGCAGTCAGTTACCTAATAGGTATAGCTCTCATAGATTGTCAGCTGATTTCTGAACAGAACTGTGCAGTACTGAAGGGATTTGCCTGAAATATTCAAAGTAATGAAAACAAGGACCTACAACCAAGACTACTTTATCCAGCAAAGTCATCATTTAAAATTGAAGGAGAAAAATAAAAAATTGAAGGAGAGATAAAGCACTTTCCAGAAAAGAAAAAGTTAAGGTGTTTACCACAATTAAGCCAGCATTAAAAGAAACAATAAAGGGACTTCTCTAAGAAAAAGGGAAAAAAGAACATAAACATAACTAACAAAATGGCAGTACTGCATACCTTTTAATAATGACTTTAAAAATAAATGGGTTAAATTAATCAAAAGACATAGAGTAGGCCCTGACCAAGTATATCAGTTGATTAGATTTTCTTCTCTGAAATCAACCCAATATGCCAAAGTTGTGGTTTGGTCCCTAGTCAAGGCACATACAAGAATCAGCCAATGAATGCATAAATAAATGGAATAACAAATTGATGTCTCTCTTTTTCTCTTCCTCTTCCTCTTTTCCTCCTCTTCCCTCCCTTCCTAGTCTGTCCCTCCCTCTTCTCCATTCCTTTCCTATGCTCCAAAATCAATAATAAAAAAAAAGATATAGAGCAGCCAAGATAAGAAAATAAGACTCATACATATACCATCTACAAGAGACCTATACCAGATCGCAAGACACACACACATAGATTGGAAAAAAAGGAATGGACAAGGATATTTCATGAAAATGAAAATAAAAAGAAGTTGGGGTACCAATACTTATATCAGACAAAGTAGACCTTAAAAGAAAGGCTGTAGCCCAGCTGGTATGGCTCTGTGGTTGAGCATCGACTAATGAACCAGGAGGTCATGGTTCGATTCCCAGCCAGGGCACATGCCCGGATTCCCAGTATGGGGCATGCAGGAGGCAGCTGATCAATGATTCTCTTTCAATCATTGATGTTTCTATCTCTCTCTCCCTCTCCTTTCTTCTCTAAAATCTATAATTTTTTTTTTAAAAAAAACAAAGGCTATAATAGAATACAAGAAGGACATTTCATAATGGTAAAGGGATCCATTCAACAAGAAGATATAACCCTTGTAAACATTTATGCACCTAAATATATAAAGCAAATGCAGACAGACATAAAAGGAGAAATTCACAGTAATACAATCACAGTATGGTACTTTAACACCCCATTGACATTGTTGGATAGATCTTTCATACAAAGTCAACGAGGAAATCATGGCCTTAAATGACACATTAGACCAGAAGAATTTAATTGATATTTTAAGAGCATTTGATTTGATCCCAAGTCGGCAGAATATACATTTTTTTTCAGTTACACAAATAACATTTTTCACGTTACCATGTTAGAACACAAAACTAGTCTCAATAAATTTAAGAAGATTTGAATCATATCAAGTATTTGCTCTGACCTCAACAATATAAAGTTAGAAATCAATTACATCGGGGAAAAAAACCTGAAAAATACACGAATACGTGGAGGTTAGTAAATAACATGCTACTAAACAACAAATGAGTTAACAATGAGATCAAGGGAGAAATCGAAAGATACCTTGAGACAAGTGAAAATGAAAATGCTATAACCAAAAATCTGTAAGAAACAGCGAAAGCAGTTCTAAGGGAAATGCATAGCAGTAAGGCCTACTTCAAGAAAAAAAGAGTCGTAAACAGTCTAACTTTACACCTAAAGGAAAAAGAAAAAAGAACAATACTGTTCAAAGTGAGTAGAAAGGAAATAATAAAGATTAGAGTAGAAATAAATAAAATAGAGTCTAAAATAAAACTAAGAGCCCTGGCTAGTATGGCTCAGTTGATGAGAGTGTTATCCCATACACCGAAAGGTTGTGGGTTCAATTCCTGGTCAAGGTACACACCTATGTTTTGGGTTTGATCTTTGTTGGGGTGCATATCATTGGCAACCAGTTGATGGCTGGCTCTCTCTCTCTCTCTCTCTCTCTCTCTCTCTCTCTCTCTCTCTCTCTCTCTCTCTCTCTTTCTCTCTCTTTCCCCTGCCTCTTCTCCATCACCCTCCCTTTCTTTCTTTCTAAAATTAAATGAAAATGTTCTTTGGTGAAGGTTGAAAAAATATACATAAAGTGTAACTTAGAACTGGTTCTTTTGAGATGAAAAAGATTGATAAACCCTTAACCAGACACATCAAAAGAAAAAGAAGACCCAAATAAATCAGAAATGAAAGGGGAGAAGTGACAATGACATGACAGAAATACATAGGATTATAAGAAAATACTATGAACAGTTATATATGCCAAAAATTTTGGACAATTTGGAAGAAATAAATTTCTAGAAACATAGTTTTCCAAGATTGAATCCAGAAGAATCTGAACATTAGTTACTACTAATGTAATCGAATCAGTAATCAAAAAACTTTAACAAACAAAAGTTTTGGAATGGATGGCTTCACAGAATTTCACCAAACATTCAAAGAAGAATTAACACCAATCTTCCTCAAGAGATCAAAAAAATTCAAGAGGTGGGAAGACTCTCAAGCTTATTAATTCATGAGGCCAGCGTTACCCTGATTCCAAAATCAGACAAAGACGTTACAAAAAAAGAAAATTATAGGCCAATATCTGATGAACATAGATGCAATAATTCTTAATAAAATATTACCAAACTGAAGTCAGCTGTACTGAAAAATATTATACACCATGATCAAGTGGGATTTATTCCTGGCGGGGCAAAATCGGTTCAATATCTGCAAACCAATTAACAAGATACACCATAAAAACAAATTGAAGGGTAAAAATCATATATCAATAGATGGAGACAAAGCATTCAATAAAATCCTTCCTTTATGAAAAAAAAAGAAATTCTCAGCAAAGTGGGAGTAGAAGGGACATATCTCCACATTATAAAGGCAATATATGACAAACCAACAGGTTACATCATATTAAGATCAGGAATAAGACACGGATGTCCACTTTCACCACTCTTTAAAAAATATTGATTGATTGATTGATTGATTGATTTCAGGGAGGAAAGGCGAGGGAGAGATAGAATCATCAGTGATGAGAGAGTAGTCATTAATCCGCTGCCTCCTGCATGCCCCACACAGGGGATTGAGCCCACAAACTGGGCATGTGCCCTAACTGGGAATGGAACTGTGACCTCCTGGTTCATAACTCAATGCTCAACCATTGAGCCATGCTGGCCCTGCCACTTTCACCATTTTTATTCAACACAATACTGGAAGCCCTAGTCATAGCAGTCAGATAATAAAAATAAATAAAATGCACTTAAACTGGAAAGGAAGATGTAAAACTATCACTTTTTGCAGATGACATGATAACTATATACATAGAGGACCCATCAATAAACAATTAGAAGTGATAAATGAATTTAGTGTAATGTAGTAGGATAAAATAATTAATATTCAGAATTTTTGTGTGTGTGTGTATATCAGTAATGAACTCTCAGAAAGAGAAATTAAGAAAATAATTTCATTTATAATTGCATAAAAAAACACCTACCAAACAATTTAACCAAGGTGGTAAAAATGTGTACTCTGAAAATTATAAGATATTGAAAGAAATTGACAGTATTCTAGATAAGTGGAAGCATATACCGTGTGAATTGTTAGGAAGAATGAACATTGTTAAAATGTCCATACTACCCAAGGAATTTTATAGATTTTATTCAGTTCCTATCAAAAAACCCACACAGCATTTTTTTTCACATAATTAGAACAAATAATCCTAAAACTTATTTGATACCATGGAAGTCCCCAGACAGCCATAGCAATTTGAGAAAGAAGAACAAATTGGAGATGTCATGCTATCTGATATCAAACTATACTACAAGATGATATAATTAAAATGGTATGGTACTGGCATAATAATGGACACACAGATCAATGGGACAGAATAAAGAGACCAGAAATAAACTCATGCTTATGTGGTTAATAAATATATGACAAAGGAGGCAAGAACATACGATCATGTAAACACAGTCCATTAGATAAATTGTATTAGGGAAACTGGACAGGTACATGCAAAAGAATGAAACGGAATCACTGTACAACATACACCAAACTTAAAATGAATTAGAGACTTAAATGTAAGACATGAAATCATATAACTCCTAGAAGAAAACATAGGCAGTACACTTTTTGACATCTCTCTTGGTAATATTTTTTTTGACATGTGTCTCCTTGGGCAAGGGAAACAAGAGAAAATAAACTAATGGGGCCACATCAGACTAAAGAGTTTTTGCACATCAAAGGAAATCATGAACAAAATGAAAATACAGCCTACTGAAGGGAGATTATATTCACCAATGATACATCTGAATGTCCAAAATATGTAAGGATCTCATGCAGCTGAACATCACCAAACAAACAATCCAGTGAAAAACAGGCAGAGGACCTAAATAGATATTTTTTATAACCCCCCCCTTTTTTTGAATAGACATTTTTTAAAATAAGACATACAGATGGCCAATAAACATATGAAAAGATGCTCAATATCACTAATCATCAGAGCAATGCACATTATAATCACAATGATGTATTACCTGACACCCATCAGAATAGCTATTATCAACAAAGCAACAAAGAACAAGAGTTGGCAAAGATGTGGAGAAAAGGGTACCCTCAAGCATTGTTACTAGGATTGCAAATTGGTGCACTCACAATGAAAGCAGTATGGAGGTTCCTCAAAAAATTAAAAATAGATTCAACATATGACCCAGCAATTCCACTTCTGGGTATTTATCTGATGAAATCCAGAACACTAATTTGAAAAGATATATGCACTCCTATGTTCATTGTAGCATTATTTACAATAACCATGACATGGAAGCAACCTAAGTGTCCATCAGTAGTCGAGTAGATAAATAAGAGGTGGTACATATGTACAATGGAATATTACTCAGTCATAAAAAGACTGGCCACACCCCAATGGGGTGAGGGTCTACACTGGGGGGCTTGGCCAGCCTGCAAACAGCCATCAGCCCTTCACCCAGGCTTACCAGGCATGCCAGCAGGTGGACATCCCCTGAGGGGTCCCAGACTTTGAGAGGGTACAGGTCAGGCTGAGGGACCTCCCGAGTGCACAAATTTTTGTGCACTGGGCCCCTAGTATGGTTAATATTGTAATAGCTATGCATGGTGGTTAATG
Organism: Murina feae; assembly: GCA_004026665.1. Classification (NCBI taxonomy): domain Eukaryota; kingdom Metazoa; phylum Chordata; class Mammalia; order Chiroptera; family Vespertilionidae; genus Murina; species Murina feae. The sequence continues at coordinate 29,374 of PVJC01017740.1, forward strand.
GGTACTAGACAAATTATGGGGATCACTTTATAAATTATATAAATGTCTAATCACTATGCTGTATACCTGAAACTAATATAAAGCAATATTGAACATCAACAGGAGTTGAAATATTACAAAAAAGAAAATTTTGTCTTTCTCTTTCAACAGTCTTGATTTGTCTAGGTTTGGACCTCGTTGATTCCCCTTCCACCACCTGGAATTTTTTGAGTTTCTTTGATGAACAGAATATTATTCACCAGATTTGTGGAGTTCTTTGTCATTTTTTAAAATATTTTTTCTTCACTTTTTTCTCTTTTTTAATTTTGAACTTGCATTGTCCATATCTTGGTACTCTGCATTATGCTAGTGTTGTCTGTGTAATGGTGTCCCACAGAACTCTGAGACTATGTTCAGTTTTCTTCATTTCTCTTTTTGTTTCTTAGACTATTCTCAGTTGACCTGCTTTCAAGTTCACTGATTCATTCTTCTTTTCCAGATCTGATATTGACCTCTAGTTTTTTTTTTAATTTAAATTAACTATGTTTTTCAACTTTAAAATTCCTTTTTGACGTTTATGGTAAGTTCTGTGTATTTATTGATAGTCCATTTGATGAGATATTATTCTCATATTTTCCTTTAGTTCTTTTAAACATGGTTTCCTTTAATTTTTTGGACATATTTAAAACTGTTGTCTAATAAGTAATACCTGAACTTCCTCAGGGACAGTTACTATTGTTATATATGTATGTTTTTTTATATGTGGTATACCTTTATTTCTTTGCAAGCCCTCTTATTTTTTTAAAAAAAATTTGAACATTTGAAATAATCACGTGGCAGCTTTGGGTATGAAATTCTCCCCATCCCAGGATTTGTGGTGGTTGTTTTTGTTTCTGCTGTTTGTTTCTTGACTTTTCTGAGCTCACTTTGTGAGGTCTGTATTGTTTTTCAAGTATGGGTATTGAAGTATATCTGCTTGGTTACCTAATGATTAAAAAGAAATTTCCTTAAGTGCTTGGAAGTAGTAAGTTTGATATGCCTTTCACAATCAGGTAGGCATTTTATAATTCTGCCTTCACCTTAACTTTCTGCTAGTGCAGACCATTAAGATTAGCTAGAAGGGAGAGCTTAGTATCTCTTCTGGTATTTGCAGAGCTGGCATGTAGCCCTGGGTATGTGCACAGCTTTATGTATGTGCATGGTCATGTAGATTCTCAGCAATATATTGGAGGTTTTTAAAGACTGGGTAGAGATTCGCAGAGTTTTCCTTTAAGTTTTTGGTTAACCTATTCTTTGTGCCGATATTTATCCACTGCTTCAGACAATGACATATTAAAAATTTACCTATAATTCTTTTCTACAAATGCTCCTAGGGAAAAGATTTTCACACTTGGCTTACTTTGGTTCGGGTCAAATTAGGACAATTTTGAATATAGCTTCTTCCAGACAGTTCTGATAATGATATTTCTTATGGAATGAGGCTCTCCTTTGGAGACTGCCAGGCTTCGGTGTTGACCAGGATTGTAAACTGTTGGTTTTGAAGTCTACTATAGATCTGTCAAACAGCAGGTTGAATAGGACAAGTTAAAAGGCCACAAAGTTTACTGGTTTTACTGAGATGCAGCTGTTTCTCTTATATAAACACTGCCTGGATTGCTGTAAACCTGTTAATTTCCAGAGTTCTAAAAAGTTGATTTTTGACAAATTTACTAAGTATTCTAATTCGTTTATGAAGGAGAGAATTTTCAGAGGTTATAACTTTGCCATGTTCTTGTCTTCGCCCCTCTGCTTTGAATTCAACATCCAAAACATTATTTTATTTTATAGTACTTAAATATTGAGCTTATCACCTTTGTATTAAAAATTAAAGCAAAGCTGAAAATTTTAGTAATTAATTTTTGCTTTTTTCCAAGTTAAATGATAGCCATAGATCATGTTCAGCCATGCTTCTTTGTTTCCAACAGGAACTATCATGTATTCTATTACCTCCTGGCAGGAGCAAGTGAAGAAGAGAGATTAGCATTCCATCTTAAACAACCAGAAGAATATCATTATCTTAATCAGGTAAGCATTAATGAAAAGTATTTTCAAATGTAGAGCAGTATTAAATTTTACCTCTTAGTAACAGTTTTCTTTTTCTTTCAGTACTTTGTTTTCCAAATCTGGTAATGGATTTCCAAACATGCAGTCTAAAAATTTGTGTGATGTAGTTCTCAAATTTAAAAATTATTATTCTCATGAGTTTTAAAAGATTAGTTATATGTGTGCCTTTGCTTTTTTTGAGACTCTTTAAGAAAATAATAAACTTTTTATAGATATCTCCATGTTAGAAAATGGTTTATTGTCTCAAAAGTAATTTACCTTTTACAGACCACCCATGTTAAACGATACTAATGCTTCCTTGCCCCAGTTGCTTAGTTGTTTAGAGCATCCTCCCCATATGCCAAGGTTCTGGTTCTAGTTCGATCTTTGTCAGGGCGCAAACTAGAAGCAAACAAGGAATTAAAAAATAAGTGGAACAACAAAGTGAGGCTTCTTTCTTTTCTTCCTTCTCTCTCTCTCTCTCAAGTCAATAATTATATATATATATATCTAAACTAATAAAAGCGAAATATTAAAATTAACCGTTTCTCCGAGACAGGGTAAGCCACGCCCACCAGCCAATCAGAGCGGCTGTATGCAAATTAGCCCAGCCAACATGGCGGCCGCCACTCCCGGACCTGAGTAAACAGCCCTTTCCATTGCGGCAGAAGCGAAAGTGAAGCTGAGCCCTTCAGCTCAGCTCCGA
>PVJC01017741.1:0-32142 GCA_004026665.1 Murina feae
CTTCTGAGTAAAACAATGCTTGACAAAATCAACTTATATTACCTTTTCTGGAAACCTGGTAATATAAGAACTTAGAAGAGAGAGAAACTATCATATATTTCTGAAGAGCATAGAGATATTTTGAAAAAACAAAAAAGCCCAACCTATTATGATTTTTTTAAAAAACTTAAATTTTGCCACCATAAGTTAATGAAGAATATAAATTAGTAATCATTTGGTTTTGAATATACTAGGTAAAACAAACCCAACAGTAAGTTTTAAAAAAAGCTAATGGTACAATATGGTACCATGGTAGAATAGAACATCTGAATTGTCTTCGTAGACTTTCCTGAATTTCTTTATCTTATTTTTTTTAACTACACATTAACCATGTGGTCTAGTGGCAAATGGAGAAATTATTTAGACTATTTGTGGAAGGAAAACTTGAAAAATGATCTCCCATATTTAATTCTCAGTTTGGTTCTTATCCCAGTTATTGAAATAAACCTATGTAAATATTATTTCTATCTTAACCTACATATTAATAGTTACCCTTTTTCTAATATTAATAATTAGCTTCTTCAATATAACTATTTTTAGTGTTTTCAAGATCAACAAATTAATGCATTTTAGTTTTCAATTGCATTTAAAGTAAATCTTTCATGCTAACATTTGGGATAAGTGCTATTTACATAGAAAAATGTTAAAGTGAAAACCCCAGAGGAGTGTCTCATTTCAATCTGCTTCTTCTTTTTAAAATTATCAAAAATTTGGCACAAGCAATACACTGAATTACCACTTTGTCTGCCATTATATTATTTTATGGCAATATTATTTTTATTATAAAACTTCCCTAGAGCAGAGCAGTGGCCAAATACCCATAGCTGGATCCTAAGTACTTAGTATAATAAAACTTTGCTTCCTATAAAATACTTCATTTGATTATCATTTTAAAAAGTTAGTTGAACCCAGCTACCAGGAGTTGAGCATCAACCCAGAAACCAGGAGGTCACTGGTTCGATTCCTGGCCAGGACACATGCCTGGTTGTTGGCTCAAGCCCGTGTAGGGGGCATGAGGTGGCAACTGATTGATTATTTTCTCTCATTATTAATGTTTTTTTTTCTCTCTCTCCCTCTCCCTTCCTCTCTCTGAAATAAATAAAAACATATTTTTGAAAAGTTAGTTCTACTACTTGTTACTAGTTTCATCATGGCTTGTAATAGTTAACAATCAGCAAAATATATTATTTTTCTAATATTCCTTTGAATATTTACACAAAATAACCTTGATAATGTCAAAGTTTTTATAACTGATAAATAACAATCCTTTGAAATATATACTTAAAATATCTGTATTGCCAATAGATTAAATGCAATCCTTAGGTACAATTATACCTGTTGGTGAAATTAAGTGATTCTGGAAATTTGTAAAGGTCTATAAATGAAAACAGGAAATAAAAAAACTAGTGGATCTGTGATAAAAAGGTACAAACATGTTGACTTCATTTAGATCTTTGGGAAAAAAACTATTTGTGTCTATTAAATGATTGTTTTTGGAGAGTAGATGCAAAGAACCGTGGTGACTATAGAAAACAGTAAAGGTGGTACACTGTGATCAACTGTCAGTGGGCTGAAACCAATGTGTACTTGAAATTGTTTAAAGAGAGTAATTTCAAAACGAAGCATGGAGTCCAATAATGAAAGAATTTCTCTCTCAAACTCATGAACCTGTGCCGTGGTGCCAATTCTAAAATGAAAAACTGAAAGATATTTATGACCTTCAGTAATTCAGGAATCCTATCGAATAAAAGAGTAATATGTAAATTAATCATCTCTCAGCCACAGAGGTGGCAGCACCCTTAGTGGCTGGAGCAGCATCACCCTGGCAACGCGAGCCCAGTGTCTGTGCCCCGGCTGCGCGGAGGGAGGGGAGGGAAAGCCGAGAGCATGGGGAGCGCCAGGAATGCTGGGAATCGAGGTTCTGGTGGCCGGAGGGTTGCATCATCTCCAATGCACTCGAGCGAAGTAAGCCTGAACCAAGTTACTGTTGCAGGTGGGGAATGGAGGGAAAGCAAAGGTGAGAGACATCAGGAAAGTCATAGTGTTGAGAAAAAATTAAAAGGAAGATGTCCTTAAAGTTCTAGGAAATCTCTACCAATGGAGCAAATTAGAAGAAAAAAAAAAGATCTCTATTATTCTGTGAGCACCAAACCAGACCTGGCTGGGGCCTCACTCAATTCACTCATATGATTGCAAAGACAGACAGAAACTTCACTCTTTCATGTACCCAGGCAGATACAATGCATGACATGCATGTTTTCATGGAAGAGGACTTACCAGCACCGTTTGCTATGCACCCTGTGGTAAGTCACCTGTTTGGCGGCCATCTGTGTCAGTTAATTACCATAATCAAGAGCAAGAATTAAAACTTTTCTATCTCTGCGACAAGCAGGTCCTTACAACTTGGAGCAAGGCAACTATCTATAATAATAAAAGTGTAATATGAGGGGCAACAAGGCAGGCAAGCAGAGACAGTTAGGAGCAATCAGGCAGATGAGCAGTTGGGGCAATCAGGCAGGCAGGCAAGTGGTTAGGGGCAATCAGGCAGGCAGGCAGGCAGGCAGAAGCAGTTATGGTGATTAGCCAGGCAGAGTGGTTAGGGGTGATCAGGCAGGCAGGCAGGCAGAGGCAGTTAGGGGCAATGAAGCAGGCAAACAGAGTGGTTAGGAGCCAGCGACTCTGGATTGTTAGAGGGTGCAAGTAGGGCTAAAGGACCACTCCCTCATGTACAAATTTTGTGCACCAGGCCTCTAGTCATAATATAAATGCAAAGGTGAAGATAAAATGACTTTATGACGTTAAATTATAATATGCAAAGAGCATGTAAAGTAAGAACTTCAATATGCCTATTTAAAACGATACAGCTTAACTAATCTCTGAGATAGCTCTTTTCCCTTAATTCTACATCTCCTGGGTTTTTATAATTACTAATTTACCCGAGATACTAGACGACCAGTGACTTTTTTATTCATTTATTAAGTGTTTTGTTAGATTCATCTTATAAGTCAGTAACAATCCCCTATGTGTAGTTTGTAAGGCGTATACATTGTTTGTTTTTGCTTAAAATGAAGACAGAAGGTGATTTTTTTTTAAAAAAAAGTAAAACTGCTCAATAGAAATAACATTCAAGTATCACAGGACCTTCGGATTAGGCACAGCCAGAGCTGAAGTTTCAATGATTATAGGAAAGGATACGTTGAATGTATTGTTTTGCTGCCAAACCGTGCAATTTTGGAACTATGGTTAAAGAAGGATATTGATTCTTTCTGCTACTACATTTGATTGAAATACTGTTAAGGAATTTCATTATTAAGCTGGTGGCATTTTCCTTTCAGAGCAAGGTGCTGCATTCACGTAAAATATCACAGAAAGATGTCATCGGGGCATAAAGAATATAGCGACGCTCAGATAACTGAGAAACATGTTGCCCATCTTCCCTTGTTTGTAGATCGTTACTCTCCATGACACCACTGGATGCAAAATAAGCTTTCCCCTATAGTGGAAAAAATAATGATCCATTTGAAACTGACATACGATTATTTTCCTTGTTGTTTTACAGACTTTGGAATTTGTATTTTGCTGAACCAGGAAAACAGACCGAAAGGCATTATCATTTCAGAATAAATGAAGGGAAAAGGCTTAACAACATTTTAGCTGAGATTGTGAATTGGCAAAAATGGCCTATAAAGAAAACATTTTGAAATACATTCATATATTTAAAATATATGTTTATGTGCTTTTAATATATCTCTAAATACATTTTTAAATGTCTGAGCACTTAAAATAATTTGCATATTTTCACACCATTATTGGAGGTAAACTGTGCTCTCTGTTTAAAACTTTGAATAAGCAGGGGAGCATTTATGTTTTCTTTCCAGGTCCATCTCCTCTATGACTTCCTCCACAGATGCTTTCTCTCAATTCTTTACACCACATTATTTTTACTTTGCTTATTATATTAGGCAAATAACATATAACTTAAATTATTTTTGGCCCTCCTCAATGCATCAGATAGCATTTTTTATATATGAGTCCAAATGTGTGAAAGAAAAACATTAATAATTATGACATTAAGATGGAAAGAATGACTAATGTAATATGTTCACAGATGTTAAATGTGATTGAGATTGCATTCACTGTAGGAAAATTCTTAAATGAGATGCAATACTAAATATGTAAATAATATCATTTTAAATTTAATTTATTGACTACCAACTTAAATTTGTAAAATTTTTTTATTGTGATAAAACATACATAACAATATGCTCCCCCTTGAAACTGACAAAACGATACCATTTCCCCATGAAGTTCTAAGTAGTAACCCAGTAAATGTTCCATGCTCTCAACTGAGACTCTGAGAGATCTTCAGACTAGCAATAAGCAAGCTGACATGTAAATTGAGTATTGTAAGAACTATAACCCAGTGTGGAATCTGTTTAGTCAGTACTAGATTGTGTAATGTGTCTCCAGTTTAGCTACAAGAAAGGACAGGTTGCTAAATACTCACTAGAAGGAAGTAATTTTCATGGCTAATATATGTTTTTTAAATGCCAGAACAGGAGAATATAAAGACAATAGGATCAGATTTACACAGAACTGTAATATTAAAGTTGTCAGTAATAAACTTTAATTAACTGTGCCTAATATGTTCAAAAATCATTAAAAGGATGTAGAAGTTTATCACAAACCTATAATCTATTCGAAGAAACTAAATGGAAATTCTTGAACTAAAGAAAAGAATAAAGTAATCTAAATTGAGAGAATTGATTACTTAATGGACTGGGGGAGAGGAGAGAAACAATGAATTGTAAAAATAGATCAATTAAAAATATATAGGGTGATCAAGAAAATGTCATCAATGAGTGATAAACAATTGCTTTTTAAGTTTTCTGGGTTACTTTTAAATAACTATCATTTAACATATATTTAATCTTATTTTGTCTAAAGATAAAAATTACTGTTTTAATTTATTGAAAATTAGCTTATACTATATTAAATTGGGAAAATAGACTGTTATGACAGCTTTATATGTCTTGATATATTTGGAGTTACTTTTCACTTATTCTGATAAAATTTTATAGTCTACCATTAAATTATATAATTTCTTTACATGGATTCTCTGCCAACTTGTTATCTATAACTCTATTTTCTTTATTTCTACACTAGAGACCTGGTGCACTTAGGGAGGGTCCCTCAGCCTGGCCTATATCCTCTCACAATCCTGGACCTCTGGGATATGGTCCTTAGGCCTGGCCTGAGATAAGGGGGCTATCAGGGTTTTCCTTCCCCCAGCTGCAGGAAGCTGGCCCCACCCCTGCCACTGCCACTTCTTGCTATCTGTGCAGCACTGACCCCCCTCCCCTGCCATCAGGGGCCTCCCTCTGTAGGCGACAGGCTGGGGTGTGATGGCTTGGCTGGCCTGGGGGGCAAGGCCAGCCCTGTGAGGGTCCACCTGCCTACCTGATCACCCCTAACTGCTGGCCTGCCTACCTGATCACCCCTAACCACTCTGCCTGCCTGCCTGATTTCCCCTAACTGCTTGCTTGGAGTGGGGCCAGCCCTCTAGGGGCCATGGTGGTCTGGTCTCTGGTTGCTTTGATCATGATACCTCTGGCCTTTTATTATATAGGATTAAAGAAGAAGGACTGCATTTCCCATTTTCATTTTGAGGTAGAATTAGAATAGAGATTAAAATTGTTTAATACAAATTATCCATTATATTTTTCTAAGCTTACAAAAGTGTTTTAGTGATCTGCAAAATAAATGTCTTCAGCAAAATATCACATTTTGAATAATTTAAAATTTTTTCTTAAGGAATTTATTTTATTTTATGATGCAATAAATGTGCACCCAGTAATGAGACTAACAGCTAATCTCTTATAAAGTTTCTCATTTTTAATGATTTTAGAGGTTAAGGCTGTTTAATTGATAGAAAATTAAATAGCATTTATTGCATAAGGCAGAGGTACTTGTTATACTGTAAATACCACATATGATTTATAAAAGTACATTTTTAAATCTTAAAATTATTAGGCATAAATATTAATGTTGGCTAACCTTATTTTAATTTGTTCCAATTCTAAAATTCCTTACTATATTTATTCTTTCTCTTTCAAAGATACAATATTCTAGCTTTGGAACGCTAGAGTCAAAAATAACTTCAAAGATAACAAGGCGACATAATATATATTTTGTAGCTAAAACTATAGTTTCCCAAACTATAGTTTCGAGTGAAACACGAAATGCAATCAACATTTACACACTTGGAAAGAGGTTAATATTTTGCTAAATTTTTCAGTCGTATCCAGATGTGTGGCGGTTCTAAAGAAAACAAAACACTCTGTGAATAAACATAATCTCAATTATACCACAATGACATGTTCCCTCGGATTTTCAGTTTTTTAAAGAGAGAGCATAACCACAGGTTGGATGGTTATAGCAATTAACAATCCTGATTTCTAAGAACTAACTGTGATGTGTGTTCACTCGTGATCTCAGTGCCCAGGCCATTTTAACAAAATCTGAATTAGGTGACAGCAAAGTGTTAACAGTGTGCCTGCTGCTATAATAATTTTTGACATGAACCAAAATAAGGATAACAACTACTTCGGGCTTTTGCACTTCTGATAAGAAGGTACTCTTTTAAAATTAATTTTAAGTTATTTTCAGGAAGGAATTATTATGAACCATTTTTATTTTTCTATCCACATAAATCATATATCTACTTGGAGGTACGATTAACCTTGTTTAAACAATATTTTCCTAATATCAGGGGAAATTATAGTCCACAGGAAATTAAAAATACGTAAATAGAACCAGGTGGATATCTGTTTTAATCTCCTTTCCTAACAGTTGTATAACTGTGTAAAAAAAAAGAATTTCCTCCTGAGAGTTTATTGTTTGTCACCATTGTGTATACTGATTTTAGTAAACTTTGTTTCCTCAAATGTTACATGCTGAGTTTTACTTAGGTGTTTATGTCAGAACATAATTTTATAGCATTTAAAATTAGCCCTCGGTTCTGTACACCTGGCCTGCATTTTCAGATCCCCTTTTCCAGGTGTTTTCAAAGATACTTAATATACTAATGTGCCTCATATTCCCCTCATCCCACCACAAATATTTACATTGAGCAAAAAAATGTGTGCACATCTGTCCCTTACTTGTTAGTATAGATTTTATTTGTACTTTAATACATTTAGAAACAATCACTTATTTAATTATAATTCTAATCAAGTGAGTAAATATTAATAATGTTTATATGATTCTGACTATTTACCATATAAATCTGAGAATTTTTCTGCCTGTAATATGGTTTGTGTCGTTAAAGAATAAAATTCCAGATATCTGCAACCATTAGGAGTTGTGGACAAGGCGATTCAGGAAGGACTCAGAGATAATCATTTTGGGTAACGGGAAAGACACTCTCATTTACTAAACCTGCTGGTAGTTGACAAACCTTCCAGAGCACCAGCAGATTACAATTTTGAAAATAAGTAAATCTACCAGCAGATCCAGGCTCCTGCCACAAAGCAAGTCGAGACGGGCGTATGAGACCCAGCTAATTTCCACTGTTTTTAGGACCCATAAGGCATCAAACTAGGAAAATCATAGACTGACACCATGGAAATACAGGTCATAATGCCTCTTACGAGTGTGGAATTTTAATCAATGAAAAAGAGACTGAGAAGTTCCTGCAGTCCATGGCCAGACAGACAAAACAGCAGAGCTGGTTGCAATTTAAGACACAAATGAGGATCACAGGAGGACGCACAATGAGCCAATATGACGGGGTCACCAACCAAGCTGAACCTTCATTTTGTACATCAGTCTCTTAAATGGAAAGACTAACGAAGAAGTTAGTAAAACAGAAAACAAACACAGCAGCCTTAAAATTCCCGGAGCACACAAAACCAATCTAGTTATGCAACCACAGCTCAACTGAGCTTATTTTGCAAGATAACTTGACCTGGATTAATTCTTTATTTTTATTTTTATTTTATTGATTTTTTTTAGAGAGAGGAAGGGAGAGGGATAGAGAGTTAGAAACATCGATGAGAGAGAAACATCGATCAGCTGCCTCCTGCACACCCCCCACTGGGGATGTGCCCCCAACCATGGTACATGCCCTTGACCGGAACCGAACCTGAGACCCTTCAGTCCACAGGCCGACGCTCTATCCACTGAGCAAAACCAGTCAGCGCGACCTGGGTTAACTCTTGTTTATGCCTCTGGAAATCATTAAAGAAAATGAAGTTGCTTCCCAGAAGTGATATGAAGTAACTACTAACCATTCCCTAGGATTTAAGAAAATACTAACATTATCACCAGTTGCTCTGAAGAATAAACTGTCACTGCCTCCCCACTGTGGAAGCTGATTTAAAACAAGACACCCCTGGTCATCAGCCCAGGTTTTGGTTTGCGTGCTCCTGGTTTGGTAATGTGCACGATAGAAGTTTACTCATGACTATTCCGGCGATTCACTGGATCCACTTTTGTCATTTCCCAGTGTTTGAGGAAGTAAACCTAATAACTATGCTGGAATAGTAACTTAAGACACTGAATATTTGCTCTGCTCCCTCTTGAAGCCCCTGTCCTGTGATCCCCAAGGCCTTACCTTCTTCTTCCCTGACTTTTAAGGGGCTTTTCAGCAAGTCAGTGGACGGGAGGCTTGGGCAGAGAGTGTGGTGTGGGGTTCAGCAAAAGGAAATGCGGTGTCTTCCGTGCTTTGCACATCGATGTGCTGAGCTGCGGGCCTGGGGCTGGAAGACCCCGAAGTTCAAACGTGTGGGTCTTCGTGCAGACACAGGACTACCTCACGTTTGGGTCAGCTGCAACTGCCCAGCACCTGAATCTCCTTGGGGTTGAGAATGCATCTGGCATTTCTCTCGATAATCAACTTAATTGGACTCCACAGACACGAATTTGTGGATTTTCAGAAACTAGTAAAATCAAGGGAGGATGGAAGGCAGGGTCCTTGGGAAAGCAGTGAAAATGGGAAACAGTTTGTGAAGAATTTCACAAACCATTTAAATTAGCAGAAAAGAGAGATAATATTATAAACCACCCGTGCCTAGAATAATGAAAAGGGAAAAGGTAAGAACACCTTCCTGAAAAAAGCACCAGTTCTTTGCTCCTTAACTAGTAATTCCTTTGATCTTACAGGGTTCTGGAATAGAACACACACCAGCACAAAAACAAAACCTTGCATGAGTCTAACAACTATCTCCACTAACTGTTCCAAAGTAATAGTTTCAGTCAAAATTCTAGAACCCAGACTGAGCATTCCAGGAACTCAAAGCCTTAGGAAATGCCTTTTGAATCTAATTATATTTCTGTGTTGCTGTGTCATGTGTCCATTCAGTACAGGCAAGAATTCTTGTAACAGCCATTGTCAAATTGTTTTTTAAGAAATGTATTGAAACGTGTATCTTTTTAGTTTTCTCTGTTTTTGCAGTAGTTGATTGCAGTGCTCTTCAAAGCTGACAATTTGCCTGAAATACTTTCAAATATCCTCTTGAAAAGTAATTCAGACTCACATATCATTGGCCTAAAGGATTTATAAAAGCAACATTTGTGGCTGCATTTTGAAAGGAGAATACACACACACACACACAGGAAGTAGATGAAGGATCACACCTTCAACTGAGATATTTATTTCCATACCTTAATAAATAAATTAATGTGGCAACTGTGTACCTATGAGCCCAAAGAAATAAAGCTCAGAAAAACAAACATTTATTTTCTTTGGAGACTGAACTTTAAGTTATACAGCTCTCTCTGTTTTGGTTCCCAAAGCCTCAGCCCATGGCCTTTATTCTTCTCTCTTCTTTCTCCCAAGTGAGTATTTATCAACCCCAGGGGCAAATCAGAATGATCTAACAGTTAGATTCTAACTCATCTTAAAACAGACAATTCTCAGATTCCATTCTTAGGTAATATGCATATATATATATATATATATATATATATATATATATACTCTAATAAAAGAGTAGTATTGAAATTAACCATCTCTCCAGGATGCCTAAGCCACGCCCACTGGTCAAGCCATGCCCATCAGCCAATCAGAGCGGCTGTATGCAAATTAACTCAGCCAAGATGGAGGCCGGCAGCCCAGCCACGGAGGCGAGTGTGGCACAGATGGCGGGGCGCACGGGGCAGGTGGTGGGCCTAGAGGTGGTGGGGCTGGCATGGCAGGCTTGGCCAGCCTGCAAATTGCTATCAACCCCTCACCTAGGCTGGCCAGGCACGCCAGCAGGTGGACATCCCCCAAGGGGTCCCAGACTGTGAGAGGGCACAGGCCGGGCTGAGGGACCCCCCCCCAGTGCACAAATTATTGTGCATCAGGCTCCTAGTATCTATATATATATATATATATATATATATATATATATATATATATATATAAAATATATATATATATACACACACACACACACACACACACACACAGGAAAGTCTGTAAGTATAATACACACAGATAAACACACCATGGAGTTAATTAATATTTTATATTAAATATATCTCCTAATATTTGCTATATACATATTTATAATTTGGTTATATATACAAATATGTATTCTATAAAATATGTCAATATAATACATGTCCATATTATGTGTATGTGGATTACATACATATATATACACACACATATATGGTGGACTCATACTGCCAAGCTTCAAAACCTCTCACTACATATCAAACCTCAGAAAAGTTACTCAAACTCTCTATGCCTCAGTTTTTCCATTTATAAAAGGAATTAATCTCAAACGTGAGGGGAGGCAGAGTTTGAACCCTAGGGTGTTTTTTTTTGGGGGGGGTACTGATTATTTTAAGGGGGCTATTTTTAAAAAATCAAAGTCTTAGCAAGAAACTTTGACCTTCTCACAACATTCTTACAATAATTTAGATAGAGAACATGCTCCAAGAAAGGAACTATACATACAGTTTAATATCAACTAGTGTGACAACCTGGAGAAACCTAGCAATGCTTGTGTGATCAAAGTCCTCTCAATGCCCCAGTGTTAAAGATGGCCTCGCAAGCATTTAGTTATCAAACATCTGGTTTTCTGTCTCCAAGTGAACTGCCTTTGTAGGGGAGAAACAAACCTTCCTTTCTCCCCTCAAGGTTTTTCTGGCTGGTCTAACAATCAAAGATTCATGAGACAGCTTAGCAAGAAAAAATAATTACATTTAGCACATGCATATGTATGGGAATCTTGCATACAGGAGAGAGTCAGAGACTCTGTGGCTGGGGAGGTTCAGAGGTGGAAAGGGGATGGAGGTACATAAGATATCGGAGCTAGGGATGGGGTATGTGCTTCAGGGGCTTCAAAGAGTCATTGAAGAATGTTGAGAACAAACCTTTAGTAAACAGGGGTTTGTCCTGCACTAGAGAGAAGTCAGAAAGGCCATCTCTGATCATCTCTTTATTATGCACCAGACCCCTAATTCAATTCTTCTAGGTAAAGAGAGGGGCAGAGGTTTCTCTTGAACCTGAAGCTAACGTTGCTTATAGTTCAAAGTAATCTGCATACCACCAAGGCACATTCTGGGGTGTCTCCTTCTGAACCCCCACACATTTCTGCCCTTTGAGTTTTCAACCCTCATCCCAGTCCTAAGGTCAAGATGCGGGCATTAAAGTCTTAACTGTCTGATCTGTGCTCAAGCCCCATAAAATATGGAACCCTCCATAGGTAAATACATAATAGATTTGGGAATTTTCTTCTGTTTATCTCATATTTATTTGATTATTAGCCTAGCCAGTAGACTTTAAAAATGGTAGGAGGAAGAGAATTTTTTTTTATTTTTGCATGCAGTGAAACTTAAATTAGGTAAACCACATTAAATTACTTGGAACTGTGTCTGGCACTTAGTAGGTTGTGAACAAGTGTTAACTCAGAGGATTCATTTAATCTTCCATCTACCCCCACGGACCATGATCTTCATAAAGTCCAGAAGCAAGTTTGCTGTGCTCACTGCTAGATCCCTAATGCCCTGTGCAGGGCTCACATGCAACACGTTTCTCATACATGTGGTTGCATTGAATAATGACAAAGACATAGAACAGTCTGGTTTTTTATAATAGGAAATATTAATTGAGATTAGTCCTGAAAATAATTTTGAAGAAAGAGTTCAGTGTTGCAGGTTAGAAGTAGACATCCTTTGCCTAGAGAGGGTTCTTACAGAGAAATGCTCTGGGTGGTCAGACATAGCAACTATATTTAAACAACCACAACCACAACAACAAAACAAACCAAAAAACCCTCACATTTTTTTTTCAACCCAGCTCCAGTAGACAAATTGGCAAGAACAGCAAAGACTTAAGTAGAAAAAAAGAGCTGAATTGGTAAAGGAAAGGCTATCCAGTTAAATCAAAGCCTGCAATGTCCACACGGCATGCACAGAAGCAGTGAAGTCGGGATGACGGAAGGGTACGGCTGGTGGTGTGGGG
Source organism: Murina feae (assembly GCA_004026665.1). Classification (NCBI taxonomy): domain Eukaryota; kingdom Metazoa; phylum Chordata; class Mammalia; order Chiroptera; family Vespertilionidae; genus Murina; species Murina feae. The sequence goes on from PVJC01017741.1 coordinate 12,500, forward strand.
CCAGCAGCTGGCAGACTTGGTAAATGCCCACTTAACTGGCAGCTTCCCTGCAGACCCCATGAAGGCAGATTCCTTCCAGATCCTTCCATACTGTTTTTGAAGGTTAGGATATATAACCATTTTGAGTTTCTTTTATTAAATTTATTTATTTATTTGTTTGTTTATTATTTTGTGAGAGTGAGGGAGAGTAATAGAGAGATAGAAACAGCCTTCAGAGAGAAACATCATTGATCAACTGCCTACTGCACACCCACCCCGCTGCGTAGAGATTTAGCCTATAATCCAGGCATGTGCCCTGGCCAGGAATTGAACCCATGACCTCATGGTTCATCTGTGGACGCTCAACCACTGAGCCACGCTGGCCGGACTCTTCTCTTTTTTCTTAGTATGATCATTTAGGAGGTAGTTACTTTGGAGTTTTGTTTCATTTTTGCAACGACAGAAGCTTTTCTTGAAGACTTGATTTTACCCTACAGCTTGTTCCTTTCCAACTTCAAAAGATTTCTGAGTAATAAAGAAACATTTTTGGAATAATAAAAGAAAGACATATGGTTAAGTTTTTGTGGGTTGTGTGTGTGTGTGTGTGTGTTTTAGAAATACAGAATTGCAAAGTTAAGTCCCTTGAAACTAGATACTTGTGTTAGAAGGTGCAGCAACATTTTCGTATGTTTTTGAAAGGGACCAGAATTTACCACTCCAAAACATGCCTCTTTAGCAGAAGCTCTAAAAACTAAGTAGAAGTTACCTCTTCCGTAAGAGAAATTTACATTGATAAGAGCAAACTCCATTTGTTAAGATGTGTGCCTCTCTATACCAAGCAGAGAAAGATGCATACATAAATCACTTGAGACTTTTATTAATGGAGAAGTCAACGGACCTAATTTTTTATAGAAGTCATATTCGGTCTGCTGTTCTTCTCCTGATATCCTTCTATAACTGGATCCCACACCCTACAACACCGGTCTCTTTAGCTGGAGATGGTATTTAAATTGATTCCTTCCAACATTTCAGTGAGTTATTTGGTTTCCTGGATATCTCCCAGGTATGTAGGAGGTGGACATGTTATTAAACTTTTGTGGATTTTTTTTCCTGTTAATCTGCCTTTTACTACACGGGAGTCTCAATCAAGAACCTAGAATGGTAATGGGAAATTATTTTTCCTCCCCTACAGCTCTTAGTGTAATTATATACTCTAGAGAGAGAGGGAGGGAGAGGTCATGACAGGAAGCATTCAGGTTACCTCTCAGCATTCACACTTTCTCCATCTGGGCTGGCCATGTAGAAACATAAAGGAAATAATGTATTTCCCAGCACCGAAGTTGATAGCTGCCAGGTCTTCCCCTCCATGAACCCACATGTGAATAGCTGTCTACCAGAGTATATAATGCACGAAAATTAATGCTCACTCTGTTGTTTTGACCTTGGACTGCCTATAGATATTTTATCAGTGTATGGGAAGAGGTTCTAGTCCCCACCCATTGCTCATGGGTGGTCTTGTGATAGCCTGAAAAAATAATTTTCTGAGACTTCACAGGAGGGATGATATATTGCAGAAAGTTTTATTTCTGTGGAATTACACTCTGGATGTCCAAGGTTCCATTTCCCTTTGTACACCCCACCCCCCAGGAAGAACTGTGGCTGTGACTTCAGTAGGACTATAATCAGTGCCAGTTTCCAGAATTTCTGGTCCATTTTTGAGCAATCCAATATGGCATCAAGCTAGCTTAGTTTGTGTTCCTAACTGCAGTCCATCAGTCCATTGCATGTGGGGTTCTCGTGGGCAGGAGCAAAGCCAAAATAACGGGAGCGACAACAGTGGATCAAGAACCAAAAGAGAGAGAGGGAGAATTCCTCTGTTTGGGGGATTATATATCCACAAATTTTGTGGGCTTGCAGTGGCCCTGCCTACTCTGATCAATGATCTCTGTTCCCAGGTTTGGTTGATAACAAGGACCTTCCCATGTCACCCCAACTTCACTGCACACGTGTCCATTTCTCTGTGACGGTCCCTTTACCCACAATGATTTTCAGGGAATGGCCCAGTGGTTCTCTGGGGAAATTGCAGCTTCCCAGTGAAGCTGCCCAAATGACATACCTATAATCCCTGGCCTCCCATTTGCTCCTTTCCTATTATTAGTAACTAGCTAATTACAATGGTAACCGACAGTTTAATCAGAGCTTCCACTAAAGAAAATCTACCAAATCATAGATTGTGTGCTTTTAACTACTCAGCTCAGGCTTTCATGATTACTCGATTTTAGTGACACTTCTGAAAACATCCAATATTTTTCAAACATTACTTCAAAGACTCTTAGGATTTTGGGTATGGAATATGAAGACCTATTACCTTCCCTAATATTTATATGAACTTCTCATCCAGTGTACTAGTGGAATAACAAAAAAGAGTTGAAAACCTGTACTACTTAAAATATATTTGTACTTTTCTCTAATGCAATCTTATTATTTATAGCAGAGCAAACAAACAAAAAATATGTTTAAGGAAAATTATGTTCCTTGGAATAAAAGCCTCAATCGTATGCAGATTAGACCCCTGGTTGTCTTAGTACTTTGATGCCGATGGCGTGCTGAGCAGGCCACCACAAGATGTGACACTTTGGCATATTAATTATTTTGTATTAAAGTTACTTGAGAAACAGCTTGTGCAAGGAGCATACTCTGATCTTCCTTTCTGTCCCCCTGAAGGCAGGAAATAAAACTTTCACGTGAAAGGTAACCTCCCTGAGCCCAGATAGTGAGACAAGCTTGTTGCCAGGGATAGGGAATTCCAGGCAGACAGGCTGGGTCAACAAGCGCTGCCTCATTCCTTCGTTAATTAGTCACCAGGACTAAGCTTCTTTGTCTTGTCAGTTCTTCACAATGTATTGTTTTTTGTCTAACATGTATAAAAGCTGCCTGCTTTTGTCACTTTCATGTATCATATCTGTGTGGGCTCTACACATACAAAATAAACATTTGTTTTCTCCTGTTAATCTGTCTTATATCAATTTAATAACTAGAATATCCAAAAGAATTAAGAGGGATAAGTGGAAATTTTCCCCTACCTGACAGTGTCTCATAATTAAGGAGAAAAGATTCCTGTTTATATTAATTAGCCATTAGCAATTGGATTCAGTAAGCCTTTTGCTTTTTTTGTATAATCTTTTTTTTTTTTTTTGGTCATTGCTTTCAACTGCTCAAATACTAGGAAAAAAGGTTAATTTTCAAGTGAGAATATAACTACACAAGTATCTATACTAATAAAAGGGTACTATGCTAATTAGACCAGACATCATCCAGACATCCATCTGGACGTCCTTCTGGATAAAGCCACAATGTTGGAGGCCAAGGCAGAGGCAGTTAGGGCTGACCAGGCTTGAGGCAGGCAGTTAGGGGTGACCAGGCCGGAAGGCAGAGGTGGTTAGGGGTGATCAGGCAGGCAGGTGAGGGGTTAGGAGCCAGCAGTCCTGGATGGTGAGAAGGATGTCTGACTGCCAGTTTATCAGGCTTAAACTGGCAGTGGGATATTCCATGAGGGGGTACTGGATTAGAGAGGACAGGCTGAGGAACCCCTCCTCCCCCCATGCACAAATTTTGTGCACTATGCCTCTAGTAGTTTTTATAATAGTGATTTAAAAATTTTTTCTCAATTGTATTAACCCCTAAATACCATCTTCCCTTCTTTAAGAAAGGGAGGGGGGTCTATCAAAGTAGGACAAATTTGTTACCTTTGCATATAAGATTTTTTTTCTCCTCCTAAATTCTCTTTCTGCCTGAGTTAAAGGTTCAGAGGAACTCCTATCTTATATATATATAGCATTTTATACAGCAACAGGTTTGGTAGAAATATTCATTCACATGCCAACATTTTTTTTCTTTTACTTGCATGGAACTAGGCAGATGTGTTTCAGTCTAGTTTCCTTCCCTCAAGAGCATAGAATACTTACATTTGCAAGCCCCTTTTGCAGTTAGGGTGGGATTGGTCAAAGTGATGTGAGTAGAAGTGATACAAAGTTCCTCTAAGCCTGACCTTTAGTATTACTTTGTGCACTCTGTGTCTACTCAAATGCTGAAAGCACAGAAATACTGACCAAGGAAAGAAGCTTGGACGTCTGAGTGAGCCCTTGGACAAGAGCCATCTGGAAGAAAGGTTTATGTGCACTACCATCAAAGGTGAACGAGGAATACATGTAAAGTGGACTAAGCCACAGAGATATGGGGATTTATTTATTTATTTATTAATAGCTAGTGAGAATTCTTCCAACTAATAAAGCACTTGGTAAGGGCCAGCCACCTTTTAAAGAATTTTTATCCACACAAGGCAAAAACTGTAATTGCCAAGTGTACAGAAATAGCAATCTAATATCTGTACCTGAATTATATAGTGCCCCTTGCTTAAAAAGTGCAGCCATTATAAATAATTAGCAGATTCATAAGGCAGGATTCTGTTTCTCTGTTATCATTAGCAGTAGAGATCATAGTAAAGTAACATAGATAACAGTGTGAAGTCAGAAATGATTCCTTAGGGTTGCATGAAAAGTTATTAATTGAGTTCTTGCTCTGACAAGTGAGGATTTCACATATACATTAGGGTCACAGAAATCATCTTAGCTAAGGAAATATATTTTATGTAAATATATACTTAAATTTTTAATAGATATGGAAACTTTACAACCTTTCATATTTGCTTTAACTTTTACCTAATGGCATTTTCTCTTAAAGCCTAACTCTATGCATTGACATAGTAGTATGCCATCAGACACTGCCATATAATTAGTCAAATATATGAAGAATTTTGCTTTACTGACAAGTATAACTATGGTAATTGGTAAGTAAATATGTGTAATTTAATTAGATTGTTAATTAACACTAAAAACAATATAATCATTCTTCATGATGCAAATGATTCATGTTTCCTCTGTTCAAACAAACATATACCCATATATATATCCCTTGTCATTGTCTGAAATTTTAAAAATGTAAAATTACATTTGTGGGAGAATTTTACACTTAATTGTGGAGCAGATACTGAAAATATTTTTAGCACAATTTGAAATTTTGAGACTGAGATTCTAATGTGAGTAGAATTTCTATTGATTTTTTAAAAAATTAACATTTTCATAAAATTCAGGCTGCTTTGGCTTAAAATAAGACACAAATTAATCAGCAGGGACTTGTTTCTTCCCTGTACGTGGTGAGCCCACTCTTTTGTTCTGACAGCAAAGGTGAACACTAATATTTCTAATATGCTAATAATACCTTAGCAAATTCTTCACTTTAGTACATAGTCATAGTTTTCAAAGATTTTCATTCTGAGAAACACTGAGTCAAAATTCACCATATTGGAACATTTAGAAGCTAAAGTGCTGGCATCTGCTTTCAGGGGTGGAATGCCACAATGTTCCCAATTATTGAAAGGTGAATTCCATACATTTTTCCATACGGGGACACTCTTATTCGAAGTCAACATTTGAGTCCTTAGTACTTTTCTTCTTATTCTCCATCTAAGGAAGCTATACTTTCAGTTTGCAACTTTATTTAAAGCATTTTGTATTCCAAACATGCAATACCTCTCTCATGGCCCAAACACAAACACCAAACCACTCACAATTCCGTCTCTGGCAGACTGATTGCATTTTGATTGATGCCAAGAGTCTGGTTTCAGAATACAGACTTGGCTGCGATACAAAGCAAGGTGATAAGATAATGAAACTGGTTTTCTAATGTAGCTCTTGATCAGAGTATTTCAAGAAAAGACATTTCAAAAGTGTTATTAAGCAATGGCAGCTTCATGGGTTAGCTAGAAAATAATAAGGTCAATGCAAAAGTTTTCCTGATGGTTTATTATCTCAGAGTGAAGGCAATGCTCAGAGAGGTGGGTGGATTGGAAGAGATTAACCAAAGAATTTATATGCATATATGCATAACCACAGATGGGGGGTGGGGAGGGCTAAAGGGCCAATGAAGGGGAAAAGGGGACATATGAAATACTTTCAACAATAAAGGTAAAAAGAAATAAATTTAAAGGAACTGAAAAAATAGTAAGAGAGTAGTAAGTTCTCTAACTGGGAACTTTCCTCCCAGTTAGAGAACTTAAGCAAAAATGTCAAAAATCATAACATCAGTTTTGAGGAAAATATTGCAGAGAGTAGATTAGCACAGTCATTCCAGAGAGAAGTTGGAAATATATAGAGAAAGGAGACACAGGGAAGCATGAAGATGATGGAGAACAGGGTTAATGAAAAAAAAACTTTCCAAAAAAAAAGATATTTTTAAAAAGGGTTTTCTGAAAAATTTCTGTGTGTGTGTGTGTGTGTGTGTGTGTGTGTCTTTTCCCTAAAAGTCTTTGATTAAGATCTATATTATTATTTTTTAAAATATATTTTATTGATTTTTTTACAGAGAGAAAGAGAGAGGTATAGAGAGTTAGAAACATCAATAAGAGAGAAACACCGATTCAGCTGCCTCCCTACTGGGGATGTGCCTACAACCAAGGTACATGCCCTTGACTGGAATGGAACCTGGGACCCTTCAGTCCGCAGGCCGATGCTCTATCCACTGAGCCAAACCGGTTAGGGCTATATTATTATTATTGATATCTGCTTGGAGAATTGTTTCATTTTTATTTGTTGTTGATATTTGATTTTTGTTATTTTTAATTGTCTTAGAGGCATCTGTGTGTTGTTGTTATCTGTAAGTGGATGGATCTTTCCTCAAAGTGACCCAGGCATATTCAAGCTAATCAACTAACTTACTCAATCAAGGGGAATAGAGGTTGCAGCAGCCACTATGACACATAACCTCTACCTAGAAGTAACCTGGAAGTATTTTTAGAAATAAGAAATGCATCCTAACTTGCAATTTCAGCCCGGTAATATACCTGTCTTCGTATGAACCAATCCTTTGTCTCCCTGCTCTTACCCTCATCTACTATCCAAATATAATTGGAAGAACGAAGAGAAACTCTTCCAAAACATTTGTGTAATTAGAGGTTAGACAAGGATAAAGCCATTTAAAATCAATATTAAGAAAAAGATCCATGCCCAGCCAGTGTAGCTTAGCCGTTGAGCATTGACCCAGGAACCAAGAGGCCCCTGTTTGATTCCTGGTCAGGGCACACGCCCTGGGTGCGGCTGGATCCCATTGTGGGGTGGCATGCAGGGGGCAGCCCATTGATGATGTTTTCCTCTCATTGACGTTTCTATCTCTCTACCCTTCTCCCTTTTATTGATTAAAAAAAATCAATAAAAACATATTTTAAAAAAAGAGAACAAAGATCCTTAAGTGCTTGATTTGACACACAACAAAACAGGAAGAGTTTTATTTTCATGGAACTTTCCTCCCAGTTAGAGAAATTCTAAAGAATAAACACATGCACAGATAAATATCTTAAAAGTTGGAAGATACTATAGTGCAGATACATTAGAAACTGAGTAGGAGTGATAACGGGGGTAGTTGTGAATTTCAGAGAAATGGAAAAAATGAGGAAGGAAGCCATGATGGCATGTAGGTCATTTCAGACAGAAGTAATAACAAGAGGTTTGCATTTTCTAAGAGAACAAAGTGAGGCAGATCACAGAGACCAGGCTCTTGCACAGCAGACTCAGGACTTTCACACTGAGTGACCTTTGGGGTCTCAGAGAAAAGCGAAATGAATTGGGTTAAACCTTAGAAAGACAGTTGTGACTGCAACAGTCTAGGTGAGTACAAGTTGGGAAAAAGAGATGAGGTAGCTATTGCAGGGTCAAGCTGAGGGATGATGGTAGTTAAGACTAGTTGAAGAGATAGTATATATTTAGATTTTAGAGTCTAAAGCATTTGCTGGTGGACTGGCCAAGAAAGTATGACAGGAAGAGATGACTCACTCATAACAACAAGCTTTCAGCATAAGTAATGAGAATGAAACCACTGCAATTTTCTGAGGAAAAAAAAAAACAGAACGGAAAGAAGCAAATTCAAATGCTTAGAATGTGAGTGTGTGTGTATATGTGTGTGTTTGTGCAGAGCAGTTTACATTTGACATTCCAATTAGACTCCATATTAGAGATGCTCACTGGGATGTTACATGACTCAGTTTTGCAAAGATAATCTGATATTTATCAGCACAAAGAAGATATATAAATCTATATGTGGTCACTAAAAAGGTGAGAGATTAAAACAAACTCAGAATCCTGGCCTTGACCTATAATGTTCACATTTGAGAAAACGAGAAAAAATATTACTACACATGACTGAGAAGAAATTCCTGGTATAACCAAGAAGACCAAGAGGAAGTTACATTCTAGAAGCATGGAAAGATCCACAAAGATGAAGCGACTATTATTTTTTTCAGGAACATTAGACATTTTTAGATGCCACGGATTTGTTTTAATGATATCCAATAATCTTTTTTTTGCTGGAAATGGGAGAAAATATCATGTTAGCAGGTAAAGTGTTGTTTCTTATGTGAGCATATTCTAAGTTATACAAAAGCAAATTTGTATCCCAGATGGGAGTCTGTGCCAGTCTTTAAGAATTTAGGAGTAAACCATCAGTCATCACGGGAAGAAGAACTGGGGTCCAGCAGCTTCCATAGCACACTTTTCTTTCTCTCTCTACATATGAAGCACCAGGATCCTCCCCCAATCTTAGGACCTGCTGTACCCTAAAAATATGAACACGCCATTAAGGTTTGTTAAGGGACAAATTTGAAGCAGAGGGGGGCAGAGCTTTGTTGCATGCTAGATAAGGGGGTTATAGAACATGAAGTGAAAGGAAATGAGAAGTATTGGAGGGTCAAAGAGTCAAGGAATCATTCTTGTATTATACAATGCACAATGATGTAAATGTTTAGACTATATTCCTATAAATCTCCATTGATCCGTATGTTGGTCTAGAAAAGAAAAACAAACCAAAAAAAACTGTGATGCTACTGAATTAAGTGATTGAACAACATTCACATCATGGCCAAACCCTCTTATTTCATGCTAGATTCTGTAGGAGGAGATAAGAAGTGGGTCTGGAAATCTCTGGGGAAAATTTCTCATCCTTCCCATCTTCTCCCAGTGCTGAATCCAACAGGTAGTATTCTCTCTGTCCTTCAGAAAAAAATGGTGGATTCTGCATCAAAGATTTCTACAGATTTAGTTTTATAAATTTTGGGCAGCCCTAAGTGTAGGCATTATTTTTAACTCATCCACTCAGTTATTTTAGAAATTTCAGGATGTGTAGTGTACTCAGGTGAGTATGACAGAAGTCCTCATCTCCATCTCTATGCACCACAGTTAAACTATTATTATTATTATTATTATTATTATTATCATCATCATTATTATTTAATTCTCACCTGAGGATATTTTTCCATTGATTTTTAGAGAGAGTAGAAGAAAGAGGGAAAGACAGAGAGCAATACTGAAGTGAGAGAAACACATCGATTGGTTGCCTCCTGTAGGAGCCCTGACCAGAGCCCATACCTGGGAAGAGCCTGAAGCTTAGGTATGTGCCCTTGACCAGAATTGAACCAGGAACCCTTCACTCTATAGGTGGATGATCTATCCACTGAGTAAAACTGACTAGGACTAAATTGTTATTTTTAAATAGAAATTATGATATTAAAAACCTCAAAGGAAACAAAACACTTTAAATTTTGCTAATAACAGCACAATTCACTAATTTCAATTTTATCTTTTGAAATTACCTCTCTAATGTCCCAGAAAATTAATGATTGCCTAAAACTTAGCAGAAAAGTAGCAGAACAAGGAAGTACACATTCATCACAAGATGACACATCGGAGAAGATACAATGATGTCTGCAGTTTTGTGAAGGCCACAGACAGCAACTGGGATTTAATAGAGGGAATAGCTATTTTTGTTGTAGATATGAAAAACCGTATTTGGCAGGGCAATCAACTTTTCCAGAAGGAAAGTTATACCTGTGCATAAAATTACAAAGTGGAAAACTATGTTTAACCACTATTAAATTGTACCTGAAAATAAAACTTTTTAAATATACCTAGATTTTACTAGAATATTTTCACTTGAAAAAAAATAATGGCTAGTCCCTTAACACGGTACTGATGAGGGGTATTTGATGTTATTCCAAGTTTATCATCTAATCAAATGTGTTTTACACAGTGTGTATGTTCAATATTTAACTATAACTAACAACTCTTTTATACTCACATCTACCTCTAGAGCCATCGGTTCATTGTTCTTCTATATAGGCTTTCAACTTAAAAGTACATAAACATATACATATGCTAGACTTCAAGGGAAAAAATGGTAATCTAATTTGACCTCATTCTAAACCAATTATTGCGCATTAATAATGCATACCAAGGAAAATGAATTATGACTAATTACTGTTCAAATATTTCTGAAGAGTAACTTCACTGAAGGTGGAAAAAATGCTTCTCCTTAATCAGATTTTATCAAGATTACTTTTACTTGTGTCAGTCAGGTCTAAACTTTATAATACAGTATTTTTTTAAATGCAGTGGAGAAAAATTGAGTGTACTGATTCTAAATTGAAGATCTATTAAGCAATAAGTAAGATATAGTTTTATAATCACATTCAGGTTATAAACAACATTTACCACAAGATCAAAACATGTTGACTTAGAAGAAGAGAATGCAAATTAAAATGGGGGAAATTTTAGAAATGCAATGAACAGAATTAAGAATTTTTAAATATTTCTAATTCTTTTTGAATAACAGGTGATTATGCTCTGGAATACATATCCAATAACAATTTTAGGCATTTCATGAAATATATTAAGGGATTTTTGGTTTAACAGATAAAAATATTTAAGACACAGGTATTACAATTTATTTACAAAATAACTAGAGCAATTACCATTTTCCCCCTGCTGGTGTGTGTTTGTGGGGGTATGTTCATAACACTGCTCCTGATTCCTCTGTAATCCTACTTCATTATCTCATGCAAATAATTCCCAGAATGGATCAACTTATTAAGAATAATAATAAAAAAATGAATGCCACCTATGTAGAGTTGAAAAATACACTACAGTAAAAAGAAAGTCATAGGAAAGTTTTCAAGTTCTTTGTTGTGTTGATTTAGTTGTAAACTATATATTTTTTTTGAAAAATAATGATAAGACACTAAAGTGATTATCTAATGGTATTCAGATACTTGTTTGAGATACTATGAACAGAAGTGTTCATATCAAGTACAATATAAGGACCTATTCATAATTGTTCTTCAAATAGATTTCCTTGTACTGTTCATTACAAATTTTAAAGAAAAGCAATGATTATAGAAGGATTATTTTTTGGACACTACAATCTCAATTTAAAAAAATAGTTGGTCTGTTGCTTTGAAATATTTACTAAATATACCTGGTATGATTAGGCAATTTTAACTATATTTGGGAAGCCTAAAGTAAATCCTTGTCAATTTTAGAATATAACCTAAACTATTTGGTATGTCATTCAAGGGCTTTGTGCATCTTTACAGACTTCCGTAATTTGCAAGTAGCACTGTTGTGTTGATTAGGTATGGTTTAAACATATAAAACTAAAAAGAAAAATCTACCTTTATACAGGTGTTTTTCCCTGACCTTGCCAATGGCCCAGAATGCCTAATGTCTATCTTTCAATAGTGAAAGCAAATATTTCTATAGCAACCTAGTCAGAATTAATTATTCTCTACAACATATCACCTTGAACTGAGTAAACGTACCAGGCACATCAGTGCATTAACAATTATTTGTGTTATAATAATAATAATAACAATTTCACTCATTCACAACCTAAAAATGTAACATATATTTATTGAAGGAATAAGTGTCTCAACAAATTATCAGTAGAGGTCTTTAAGATATATTTCTCACCACTATGTTCTACAAAATGGTCTCAAATTGAGTTAAAGGGAATTGAATTCATCCACCTTCATTCATTGCATGTGGCCTCCTGTGAAATTTCTGTAGAGTCCATGAAACCCTGAAGCACTGCTTGTATTGTTGAACCAAATTAATTATCAAGCAGAATGTTCATTTGTTCAAATCATTTTGCTTTTGACTCTACTTTCCTCTGGAATAAAACAAGAGACAAGCTTTTGCATCGTTTTCCACTGCGTCCTTCAACACATATCTATCTTCTTTATATAAATCTAGGCCCTTCTTAAATACATCTTTAGTATGTCTGTGATAGGTTTTCCTATAAGGTGTCCTTCAACAGCATAAATATCTGATTATGTGTCTTGTCTGTCTAACTTGAGATTGGGCTCTTTCAAAACCCATAGAAATATTCCATTTCATAAATTTACCTACTTATTTATCTAATCTATTATCTATCTATCTACCTACCTATCTATCTACCATCTATCTATCACCTATACACACTTGCCTTCCTTTCTTGAAAGTACCAATGAATAAATAAATGAATGAGTAAGTGAAAAAGGGATAGAAAATCAGAAGAGAAAATGCAAAGTAATTGTTAAGAGCAGAAGAGTATATATTAACTTTTCTAGGGAATTCATGTTAATACAAATGGTCTGTCTGCAAACTTAGTATAACTTATAGTAAGCCAAAGAATGCATGTTAAGTGCACTTTCATTATTTTCACTGAATATTTATTTCACAACTTATGACTATGTCTAGCAATGAACTAGATTCTGGAAATAAAGCAGGAAAAAAAGCTCATATAATATGAGAAAATACCATTATTGATCATGAAATTATATATGTGATATGTAGCTAGTAATTTTCATATGTGTTTTATTACTACACAAAATATGCAGTCCCTCTTGGGCAGGACCTATTGTGTTTTTTTGTTTTTGTTTTGTAATTATTACATGTAAGAGAGAATAATCTGAATGCTATTCGTGGGCCCTAGATTTTTCTTGAAAACATTTAGATACATAGACTTTGCAACTGAAGATAGTGATTTCACTCAATAACTTTGCAAAATTTGATTTCCTGGAATTTCACTATCAATTTTTTAAATGATCACCATTTACCTGCTATATTCATTGTCCTTCTGAATTGCCATTCATTTAACAAATTTAGATTTTCATGTGAAAAGTTGACAAGTATTTTGAATTACTGTAGAATGTCACTGCCCATCAAACAAGGGTCCAGTTGATATATTATCATAAGATTTGTCTGAATAGTAATGTTTGTGCATTCATGAACAGAAATCCAGAAATACTCTCCCACCATCTCCACAACCTCATTCAGTGTAATATGCAAGGTCAAATGGGAATTTTTAATGTTTAATTTGTGCAAAGCACATTGTACATACAACAGGAGAAATGATGCTTCATTTGTGAGACTCTGTATTTTTCTCCCAGGTGTTAAAATAATGCTTCCAAAAGCATTTATTTGCCAGAAAATTACCTATAACTTGATTTAATTGGCAAGAATTTACAAATCAGTGATGCTTTAGGAAGGATTCAATAAAACAGAATTAACTCACAGGAATTCTTCATATTTGCTTAAGTATACTGTATTTTGCTTATAGATTTGTAACTTCAGATGCTCTGTAATCAAAGCCTGCTTTTATTGAAAACAATGCGAGCCACAATGTTTGCTACTATTTGTATTCACACAGTAGATATTAATCACTCTTGTAAGAAACAGCGAAAAATGTTCCTACTCCAAGAGAAAGATGCGAATGGGGGAGTAAAGCAGGTGCGAGACACAGCCAGATGGAAATTATTACCGGTTAGCTTGCAATCAGCATCCTAGAAGAAAGAATTCTAAAAACATTAAAAAAAATGCAGTTTTTCCTTCCTGCTACACGAGGCTAATATTGCACTTTTGCACTTAAACACACATCTCAGCAGGTCTCCAGCTCTGAGAGGAAAATTCCGATGATCATACAGAAAACAGAATCATTGAAAAGTTCAAGCTGAAGAGCAAGGCTGAATTTCCTCTTGTTTTCTATTAGTAAGCCGCTGCGGAACGTTCTGAAGAGTGGAATTCAAAATAAAACAACAACACTGAAGGTTCAGAATATTTTGCTAAGATCGGTATTATCATGGTATACATTAAAAACCCCACATACAAGGTAAAAATCGGCTCCTCAGGCATTACTGTAACTGCGCTGTTACAGAAAGTCTAGAAACAGCCTCGTTTATCCCTCACCCCTCCTACAGGAAAGCATGTAGAGAAGGAGATTTCATTAGAAAAAAAGCAAAAGAGGAAAGAGTAAAATAATTTCTTGTATTTTTCTCCATATTGTATATGAATCTCAAAGCAATTCTCCTCCGTGGGTTTCTGGTTTCATAGCTTCAGGGAACACTACCCATAAATATGCAGTTTGTCACCAGCAAATATAACACCTACACTCTGCTGGTTTCAACAAAGTCATTAGATTATGCCTTTGAAAGTTTAAGAAATCACTTTTCTTTTGCCTGCCTTGTTGTTTCTCTGCAGCTCTTTGTGAAGAATTTGGAGAATACTGCGTGAATGCAACTCATGGAAAAATAGAAATTCTTTAATAATGATCTAAATTAGGAAATGTCAGATGTCAGTGAATATCATCATGTATTCGATAAAAAATGAAAATAGGGACTTCATCTAAATGTACAGAAATTATTAATTCCTAAAAGTCAAAAGAATTTTTGAGTTTCAGATATGTGTTTATTTGATGGTCATCATTTCTCTATGTGGCTCCTTAATATTGAATTGTTATTTGCTTAACAATATTTATTAAATTAGTGTCCCAGTGCATGGATTTGTACACATTGAAAGGAAATTAATTAGAAGAAATCCTATCCTATATAATAAAAGTATAATATGCAAATAGACTGAATGGCAATTGAACAACCAATCATAGTGTAATATGCTAATATATGCTAAGCTATGACATGCACTGGGCACCAGGGGGCAGTCAACTGATTGACTAGTCACTATGATGTGCACTGAACACTAGGAGGCAGATGCTCCAACCTGTAGGTTAGCTTGCTACTAGGGTCTGGCCCAAAGGGACTGAGATGGGCCAGGCATGCCCTGGAACCCTCCTGCAGTCCCTCCCCAGCTTGATTGTGCACTGGTGGGGTCCCTTAGCCTGGCCTGTGCCCTCTCACAATCCGGGACCCCTCAGAAGATGATGGAGAGCCAGTTTCAGCCTGATCCCATGGGCCACTCCCTTGGAAGGGCACCAGATGAGCACTGCTCATGGCTGGGAAGCACTGCTGCAGCAGCATGAGCCTCTCCTGATTGGGACTAATTAGGTGTGAGCCTACAGCAGGCACAGTGGGGCCAGGAAGAATGGGAGTGGCAGGTAGGAGTTACAGGCAGCATTGGACTGTGGGTTTTGGCCCAATCTCTGCTGGCTACCCAGAGGGACCCCACCCATGCACAAATTCGTGCACCAGGCCTCTAGTATTTTAATTTTGCCATTCGCCCTTTCTCTATAATAGATGTGTCAACCAAATTCATGATCAACAATGGCAGATTGAAACACATGGGTGTGACTGGTGCCAGTGAGAGCTTTATAGGTATCATGCATGTGTGAGTCAACTTAGCCATATATACTTATGTATAATTAAATTGTTTAATTAGACCTGCTTTCTTTCTGATTTAGCTAAACTTTCTCCATTCCAGTGAAGCACCCCGACTTCTCTTTCAGGTAATTCCAAGCAACAGAGGAGTAATATCAACATGAAGCAGATTGTTATTGTAGATCACAGAGAGAGAACACAGGGTAAAATATTTAACTGTAGTAGTGGTTGACTATATTCTGCGCAGTGAGAAAACCTGAAGTCATTTTCAAGTTTCACCATTTTTTTTCTTCTTTTCAGTTGGATAAGTTTCTAAACTTTCTAAATCTCTATTTTCTGGTTAATGAAAAGAACATAGGACTCCACTAAGACTCCTGTCTACCCACTCCAGCACTTCTGTGAGGATCAAATGAGATGAGCACAGGAAAATGCTCCCCAGACATTATATTTGTATTCACGGACATTTGGTTGAAAAATGTTTGCACCTGGCTATAAATCAAGTTGTGTTCCTGGGCTGAGCAAAGTGCAAGGAGGCTAGTTGCTAGGGAGTGAAAGCTGGGCATTGGTATGTGACATCATTACCTGGCATCCACAGCAACCATTTCTGGGCTGGGTTAGGCTGTGGGCTGCATTTTTTAAAATATATTTTATTGATTTTTCTACAGAGTGGAAAGGAGAGGGATAGGGAGCTAGAAACATCGATGAGAGAGAAATATCGATCAGCTGCCTCCTGCACACTACCCCTTGGGGATGTGCCCGCAACCAAGGTACATGCCCTTGACCAGAATCAAACTGGGGACCCATGAGGTCACAGGCTGACGCTCTATCCACTGGGCCACACTGGTTAGGGCTGTGGGCTGCATTTTATGCCATGGGGTCTTGGCAGTATTGGCTGTGATTTGGTGGGGTGTTGCTCCGGGGTGATGGCAGGGCCTGTATCTCACTTGGGAGAAGCTGAGTGTTGGTTTGTTGGTGCCTAGTCCATGGTGCCGTTTCTTTTTAAATGGCCAGTACATGTTATAGCAGCTCCTGCATTGAGCGTCTGCCCATGGTGGTCAGTATGAGTTACAGCTACCAGTCGGATGATTGGACAGACACTTAGGTTTATATATGTAGATGCCTCAATTTATATTGAATTTCACTAAATTAATTCCCTACTACTATTAGGACTATTTTAGGTGATTCTATTGAAAATAACAAATGATATCACATACAAAGTATATATGAAATACAAACGGTAGGCTATTATTAAATCACAATATGCCTTGTGAGTATATCAAAACATGTCCCTAATCCTACGTGAATAAAAGGTACTTATTTCCTACAGTACATCTGAAAGGAATTTATCCCCATATCATAAAGTTTTTATTGTGGAAATTATTAAATACGCTGCCCTCTAATCCCTATAGAGCACTTCATATTGTTTTAATATTTTATAATTATGAACTATTATAATTTAACTGTAGTTAACTTTATATCTATGTATGCATTTATATAATCAGATATATAAATTATATTTCGTATTCATATTTAGATATACATAGGATTTGAATATTTTTCTACAAAATACGTGGAACAACAGCCTATTTTACTGTCACAAAATAGGTGAGCGTATTGAATGCACATGGAATATATGTACTAGTATATAAGATATGAAAACATACACACTCTAGGGTTACATACTGTTACAGATCTTGCATCCATCTGGACAAGGGATGCCCAGATGTTCTACTGGGAAGAATGTAATGGACCACAGCCTAGCTCCCACTCTGAGACTCACCCCATAGCAATGCTGGAGAACGGATTTCCTTGGTCCACTTCCAGAAATCCTTGGGGATGGCCCAAGTACTGACACATAACTGCTATGAGGGAAACTCTGGCTTCCTGACAGCCTCCTTGAAATTTAGAGTTGATGACCTTCCTTCTCTCACTCTCACAAGGTTTCAATCTGTGTCCTAGACTGAGGACTCTCCCATACACCTCCACTTATGTGCAGATTTTTTTTCAGTAAATATGGTAAATGTATTTTATCTTCCTTATGATTTTACTAAGAACATCTTCTATTCTCTAGCTTATGTTATTGTAAGAATACAGTATCGTAGATATAACACAAAATATATGTTAGTTGACTATGCTATAGCTAAAGCTTATGGCAAACAGTAGGCTACTAGTAGTGTTTCCATACACACAAAATAAATAAACAAGAATTACCCCCACATACACACATATGCCAATACATAATACACCTGTGTACAATATAGAAGAGTGCCAGATAGTGAGGTGTTTTTTTTTTATTGCTATGAAGGGGAAATTTTTTGTTCAAGAAAAACTCTAAGATTAAATATAACTGAAAATGAAATCTTGGCTCAAATCTACAACTCCTGTGTATGTGTGTGTGGATATAGCTTTCTTAAAATTGTGTTAACATTCTTTTTTAAACTTGTCTAGGCGATTTTCTACATTATATCTTATTTAAAATAAATGTTTATACACTATAATATATTCATATTATAAATATAGAGAGAATGTATGTTTGAGTGGGTTTTTGCTTGCTCTTTTCACAATTTAAATTTCATATACTCACATTATATTTAGAGGGAAAAATAAAAAATAAGTTCTCATACCTTACATCTGTTTTATCCTGTAATTACTTTCTGTTTTCACTTAGGGTTTCTACACAGCCTGTTTTTTCAATGAGAAAGATTGCTGCATGAACACAAATTCCACACACCGAAGTTTGTTAAAATCTATAAAACTTGTGCTGTTGTTGGGCCAGAAACTACTCATTGAGGATTGAATTTGGTTCGTAAAGACCACTGCAGTTAATCACATTCATCTTCTCCAGTCCCCACAACGCCTGCACCGTGACTATGGCCCAGGTCAGCTGTGACATTGCCACCCTGTCCCCAGATTGATGTATGGGTTTTTAGTCCTCTCCTGGGAAGAAGAGGTTTTCCTCATCTACTCAGGCAATCATGGCGTGCAATAGATCGCAGTTTTCGTAGCGATTCACTGTGTTCTCCCCAAGGGGTATCCCTAGAGATGCATTCCAGCATCACTCCATTTGCTCAGTAAAAGTTTTCTTTGAGTAAAGGCACTTCTAAGTCTGTCACTGAACAGACTTTCATCTTTCTGAGCCTCAAAGTCCTTCATCTGTAATAATAATAACTCTCCTATCCATCTCACAAAGATAACGTGAAAATAAAATAATAATAAAAGATAATTTGAAGAAACGTTCTTTGAAGACTGTATAAAGAAGTAGTGTTATTATTTTCAAGAAAACCTAGCCACAATGTCTCTGAACTATAAAGGAATTCTTTCATCAGAAATAAGATATATGGGTGAAAGTTTAAAATAGAGTTTCTGTGATATGTAAAATACTTCACTTAAGTCTGGGCTATTACTGAGCTTAGTTTGAGAGTGCTACAGTATTCTGATATGTATTTTTGATATATATATATATATATATATATATATCAACATATAGACCACTATATATTGATGAGTCACGCCTTTTCACACACCTAAAGAGGAACTTCACTGCCATCCACAACTCTATTCCTAATGTGAACCAAAATGCTCTACTTAAAGAATGCTGAGTTTGTTAGCTTATCACCTTACTAACATGTAAGAACAAAATGTAAGCTTGCAACTAGTAACTCAACAAAAACAGTGTTATGAAGTTTTCTTAGTGATTGCTGGTACATTTATTGCATTGACTTAAAGAAAAGCCAAGGAAAGTATGAAATCTTGGAAAATAAACATGAAGACTTTTTTTTTTAAAGAGTTGTGGGAAACAGCAGTGTTTACCCTGGAGCACCAAAATCGGTAACAATATAGTAGACATTTTTCAGGATGCCTGTCCAACCCATGACCATTAACTCTTTTTCAGAAATAGCCTTCTATAAGGAAAACAGTCTAGCAGTCATGTTTGGAAATAATAACCCGGTCAAAGTTGATTAGACTAAGAGTAGACTCTTGAGAAATGCTAAAACAGTCAGATCATCAGTCCTAAAAATCTGAATATCTGAATTTGGGGTTTAGAAATTATCCTACATGTGTCTTAAAGTAATATTAATAGGAATATGAAAGAGCTGCTATCCAGTATTGCTCCATTACATGAACAAATAAAGGAGTAGAAATCAGTGGTGGGCAGGGGGGAGGGGCAAATAGAAAGAGAATTATTTTTCAATGTTTT
>PVJC01017742.1:0-32141 GCA_004026665.1 Murina feae
GAGAGCAATGATTTTTAGATAGCTTAAATGACACTGACTTTAATTCTTCAGATTTTTTTTTTCATTTCACCCAATGAGACATGTAGGAACTCTGATATTTGAGATCTACTCATATTACATAAGGTGGACCCAACCAAGTTTGGAGTAGAGTTTCATCAATAATCTAGAGTCTATCAATGTCTTCTCATTTCTGCTCTGGGGCCTTTATTAGCACACTCTCTCTGGTACAAAATAGCAATTAGATTCCATTTTATTGTCCCCTTAGTGTCCAAATCTCTAAAGTATATTCATGACTTTTTAAATCAATATTTGGGAGCAGTGAAGACATGCTTTTTCCTGACCTCCATCCTCCGGAGAATTCTGTCTCAGGGCACTGCTGCCTTAGTCTTCCTTCGTGATCCAAAGGAGCTCAGAACAACTGGCCTATTTTCTGGTGAAGTCTGGGTTTCCAGTAAATTCTCAGGAATAGAGCCTGAAACCATTTTAAGTTCTCTGAAAGCACATGTCCTGATAGATAATCTATGACAAGTCTCAGGTGTATCAAGAAGAAAAGAGGATGATGTCTTAGCTGGAAGGGAAATACAAAGTAAACAAACAAAACACTCAGAATCCCAAAGCTAAACCTCCCCAGGTTATAAATGAATATAATGTCAGGTATCTGGAAATTCTTCCCAGTTGCTCAAAATCACAGGTGACTATTAAAAACAGGTTTGAACAAAATCCACAAGTTAAATATAACATCAGATGGTTCATTTAAATTTTTCTGTAGTACTTACACAGTTTTTGAAACCTGTCACCCAAGTCCCATTAGAAACTAGGAGAGGGGAAAAGAAGCCATTCATATAAAGAGAAAGGAGGGTACCCCACAAGAGCAGGTAAAATTTTAATCTTCTTGGCCACTGTTTCTATCACCAGTACACAGCTTGGTACTTGATATACATGCATTGGGTGTTTAATACAAGTTGCTGAATGAATGCATAGAGAGGAGAGAAAGAGGGTTGTCCAAATACTTGTGGATGACAATCCCCAACTGCAAGATTCATCATCTCCCCATAAACTGAGCTGCAAGACATCATGAGGTACTTCCTTTGGAAAAATGAAGCTCTTTCGAACACTTTCTTATTTTACTTACAACTCAAAGGACACAAAGAACAGGCATACGGGATCAATTACCATCTCTCATTATTTGTCTTAATACAACTGTGCTCCATAGCGTCCTCTTCAAGATTTAATCCAGGCAGTGATCCATTTGTGTAATATATTATTATGCTGCTCAGAAAACATCTTTGGGAGATAAATGTTACTGAATATTCCAATTATATTCTTCGGTGTATTCAAATATACTTCTCCCACCCTCTTTCCTATCTGCTTTCTGTTTCTTTTCTGTCCTTTTCTTCACCAATCCCAGTCAGATCAGCCACTTCTTTCCTTTCTCTGTTCCTATTTTGGTGGCAAAACAGTTCCTCCTTCTGCTTCTTTGATTGAAATATATCCATGTTTCCTGGATGTAACAATGTAGTTACACTTTTTTTAGGGGGAAAAAAAGCCGTATCTAATCTTAATTTTCCCCCTTCCTCATAATTGGGTAATTGCGCATTCTGTAACTTAATCAGTTAATTGTAGATGTGCAAGAAATCCGCTTTAATATGTTGAAGACACTATTCTATTAAGTTGTTAGCAAAAGGGATTAATGTTTGGGTCTAGAAGATATGTGAGCAGATTTCTTTATAGCTTCCACATCCTATTATTGAGTGATACCTAGCACCAACACAACTTCTGCTCTTAAGGAAGAAATGGCTCCTCATAGACAGACTTTGATATCTAAGAAGAATTGAATGAAATATATTTTTTAGAAATAAAAAGCCTGTGCTTTTACAGATAGGGGGTATTGTTGACCTGATTATCTCAAGCAGTCACAACCTTCATAAAAAAAATAGAAAGTGTTAAAAAAAAACAACCCAATATCTCTTAAGAAGGTCAAAGAACTCGCTCAGGCCCTAATTTGTAAGGGATCCTTATTGAAGTGTCATGATTAAACACTCTGGAGTTCATTGACAGGGTTATTTTTTGTTTTCTAACCACCATGAATAAAAAACACATTATCAGGAATTTTTCGTGAATCCTCCGAAGATTAATGTTAGAGATGGAGGTGGCCACTCTGTCTGTTTAGGCCACCCTCACCGTGCCCACCTTTCAGCTCCTGGGACAGAGCTACGTCTAAGAAGAGGCAAAGGAAAACCTAATCTTCCTCTCCTCATAACCAAAAGGGTCTGCAAGGGCACATTTTTACCTTGACAAGAGTCAAATCCTTGGCTTATGGAATAAACACTGCCTCACTGGAAATATTTTATAATTTAACAGGGATTTTAAATGCTGTCTCTTAAAACCTCAAAAATAAGACTCCAGCATGTATATGGTGTTTGTCCCTATCCTCTCACAGAGTGGCACAATCACTCTTTTTCTCCAAGGCTGATCAAAAAAAGAGCAGTTCTGGAACATTCTAAAACTTCCCGCTTTTGTGATTCAAGCTCTTTCAGATACAGAGATTATACTTTGAGGACTCTGCTCGCTAACAACTTCATAACTTTACTATATTATCATGTATTACTAAAAAGTATCCCAAAAAAGTATAATACAGTCCTCTCTGAACCCCTTCCCCACCACACACACACACACACACACACACACACACACACACACACTAGCCCTATGCATTTGCATGTTTTCTCTTCACAGCCTGGCCACGCAGGCTCCGAACACAGGCTCCAGGTGGAAGCCTAGATGCTGTAGCAGAGCAAGGGACTGCAGCCAGGAGCACAAGCTAAGCTAGCTGGATGCTGGACTGAACTAATATGGCACAGGATCTCTGGACACTGACTCTATTTCTGGCTCGGATTTTCCATCAGGAATGGAAAGGAGTTGAAACACTGGGGAACTCCTTTAATTTTGCTTCCCAAATAAACCTTGCCACCAGACCCCATCCTCTCTCCTGGCTCCAGAAAATGCTTTTTCTCGTGACACTGCAAGAATCCAGTTGCACTGGCAACATCACCACTTACCATTTTTTCTCCCTTCTCATCTCCTGTCAACTCAGAAAAGACACTACTGCAGCTGTTAAATTAAATCTCTTGTATCCAACCCCTGACATTTCCTAGACTCCAGCTTCCTCTTCCTGCTAGGGCTCCTGCTCTATTCTCTGCTTTTTTTTCTAAATGGAACATCAATTTGTCTTCTGCTCCACATTTTTTAAATGTTTTTATTGATTTTACAGAGAGAGGGAAGAGGAGGGAGAGAAAGAGAGAGAGAGATCTATGTGTGAGAGAGATTTATGTGTGAGAGAAACATGTATAGGTTGCCTCCCTCATGCACCCTGACAGGGGGACTGAACTCACAACCTGGACATTTGCCCTGATTGGAAATCGAACTGGTGACCTTTTAGTGCATGGGTAGTTGCTCAACCAACTGAGCAACACTGGCCAGGGCTGCTCCACATTCTTATGACTGTTTTTGAAAGTATCAGGTGCCAACGAAGTGAAAGGTGAAGGCATTCTATTGATGTTCACTTGGCTAATATAAACATGTCCCCTGGGAAAGAGTTTTCTTATCAGACTGCTTCTTCTGTGGTGTCAAATGACAAATGGAATGAGTTGAAACAATTATTCAGAAACTCCAGACCTTCAAAGCAACAGCTGCTACTGATAATGAAGTAGGATTTTATTCTGAACTACATCACCATTATTCACATTTCCTAGATAATTTCTGGACTCTCTACTTGGCCTGGATGGAAAGAGTGAATAAGGCACTAGAGTTGGGAACAAAGAAGAAAGGTAACTCAGTGACTTAACAAATCAACTGAAGTTACCTTTCGATTTCAGCTTCTGACTATAACAATGGTGGTAGATCACATGGAATAATTCATTTCTGTAATTATTACAAGCTATGTTTCTAGTCTGCCTCATCTTGGGCATTTCCTTAAGCTCCATGCTTGCAAACAATTTTTTAAAGTAAAATAACAAAACAAAAATCTTTGTGAAGCAGTTCTAACCTGGGCTAATTATTTAGCTATTACAGAGAAAGTATTTTAGGAACCTGGAATTGCTTGCTTTCTGCACTTTGTGTGACTAGAAATACCCAGTGCTCAGTGCCAGATCTCAGTCAGCATTCTGTTGCAGCAAAGAGCAGACTACGCAGATGACTATACACATTGCTTTCTTAATGGCTGGACTCAAGTGCCTCAGCAAGAAAACTTCAGCTTGGAGTCACTTGTGCATGCATCAACCACTGCTAATACAAGTCACATGTCTACACTGGGAGAAATTACTGTGCTCACAAACTGCCAAATAAACAACATCTAGGCCAGTTTGCTAAAGTTTGGCCATTACTATGCTTTCCTTACTTTTACACAGTTAGAAGGCAAGGATGAGCCAGGGACAAAAGAATACGTACTGTCAAACTACTATTTAAGGCAACTAGAGTAGAAACACAGTGAAAAGATAAATATAAGGATCATATGTAATTATCTAATCTAATAAAAGAGTAATATACAAATTAACCATCACTCTGAGACACCTAACCCACGCCTACCAGCCAAGCCATGCCTATCAGCCAATCAGAGCAGCTGTATGCAAATTAACCCAGCCAAGATGGCTGCCAGCAGCCACGGAGCTAGAGCAAACAGGAGGCTTCTGTTGCACCAGCGATGGAGTTGAAGTTGAAACTGCCTGCCTAGGCCAGCCGGGCCTTTGCTCAAGGCAACAATGTTTCAATTATAGAAGCCACGGAGCTGAAACAAACAGAATGCTTCATTGCCTGACTAGGCCTCCACTCAAGGCAACAAAGTTTCAATCATAGAAGATAAATAACCCCCAGAAACCTGATTCCAGCCAGCCTCGCTGGGACATTGGGTCAATGGGAGCTGTGGGCAGCCTGAAAATGGCCCTCAGTCCATCACTCAGGCTGGCCAGGCACCCCAGTAGGGACCTGAACCCTGAAGGGACTGTAGGCAGCCTGAAAATGGCCCTCAGCCACTCACCCAGGCTGGCCAGGCATGCCAGCAGGTGGACATCCCCTGAGGGGTCCCAGACTGCAAGAGGACACAGGCCGGGCTGAGGGACCCTCCGAGTGCACAAATTTTTGTGCACCGGGCTCCTAGTTTTTAAATAAATATCTAAGGAAGACCCAGATACTATAAGTCTTAGACTTCAATGAAAGTTTTTTGAGCACCTAAGTAAAAATCAGACACTGGGGATGGCACCATTGATAAGACCACTGAGATTTTGTGGTTCATTATAATTGTATATCCCAACAAATACAATGTATTAGATGTTGCATTTGACTACAAATTTATTTTTAAATATAATTTTCTCACATAGTATAGTTTATAGAAGCATTTTTAAACTCCCCTCAGCTACTTTTAGAATTTATCCTCTCTAAAAAGCATGCATAATTTTCATTAGTTTCAGCATGTGCAATACACAGACACACAGACATCAAATAAAATTATTGTAAGCAGTCAGATTCTGATTCCTATGAGTCATTGATCACAACTTCCCTTTAATTACATTCTCTACTGTTCTGAACATCACAAGATAGGAACTATAAGAATCCACATATTTAAAAAAATCAGTTCAGGGCTTTGGGAAATACTAAATTAGTTGATATTTAGAATAGAAATTGGAACCAGATAGAAGAATAGTGACTTCATTTCATTTGTAGTAGAGTGAGTGAAATTCCACCATGTTCCTTCTTCTGTGCTTTTTAATATGACTGTTTGAATATTCCAGAAACTAAGCAGTCATCAGTCATCTAGGAGATTAGTCTATTGGGAAGTGTTATTTTTCAGCTATTTTCCAAGATATTGGCTCTAGAACTTTTGTTTTCATTCCTAGTCATTTACCACTAAAAAAAATTCAAGTACAAAATTCATCATGTCACACCATTTTTAAATGGTTATTAGATTAAGTTGCAACAAGAGGTATTTGATGTTATGCCTTTTATTTTTTTCTTATCTTATTACACTGGTTAACACATTAAGCACAATGTTGAAGATAAGTGAGGAGAGCAGATATTATTGCCTTATTCCTGTACATAGTGTAAAAGCATTAAATATTTCACTATTTATATAAAAGCCTAAGCGACTGACTGGCTGACCCACCAACTGGCCGGTAGCTATGACGCACAGTGACCACCAGGGAGCAAATGCTCTAACTGGTAACTATGACACACACTGACCATCAGGAGGCAGACGCTGAACACAGGAGCTGCTGAGCTGCAGTGACTTGGCAGCTGCGGTTCTTGCGTTATGCGCTCAGAACCAGAGAAGAGGGAGTCTGATTCCAGGGTGCATCACCCAAGAACCGCCCTCTCACAATCTGGGACCCCTCAGGAGATGCTGGAGAGCTGGTTTCAGCCCGATCCCCACAGGCCAGGCTGAGGGACCCCTCTGGTGGACTGAGCCTCTAGTTAATTATAATACTAGGTTTAGGTTGTTTGAAGATGCCATTATCAGACTAAGGAAGTTTCCTTCTATTGCTAGTTTCCTGGGAGATTTTGCTTTCATTTTTTGAAATCATTAAGTGGAAGATGAATTTTGTCAAATAGTTTTTTTACTGACAGATCATACATACAGTTTATCTTGTTTTTTCTTTGTTTTTTTTTGTTTTTTTCCCCTGTTATTATAATAAATTACATTGATTAATACTGCATTCCTGTGATAAAATCCACTAGGTCAAAAAAAAATCCAGTAGGTCATATTTTTTTTCTTTGAATATATGGCTGGATTATATTTGCTCACATTTTGTTGAAGATTCTTGTGTTCTTGGCAATAATAGCCAGTAATTTTCTTTACTTCTGATGTGTTTATCAGATCTAGTATTGGTGTTACTCTGGCCTAATAATGAGTTTGAAAATGTTCTCTCTGTTCTACATTTAAAAAAATAAAAGAGTTTGTATAACATTGGTATTATTTCTTCTTTAAAAATTTTTTGGGGCATTTACCAATGAAGCGGGCCTGAAATTAAAATATTTTAAATGACAAATTTAATTTCTTTTATAGATAAATCTACCATATTTTCTGTTTCTTCAGTGTCAGTTTTGGTAAGTTTGGTTTTACAAAATATTTGATCATTTTTGCACAGTTGTTAAACCGATTGGCGTAAATTCATTCAATATTCCCTTATATTTTTAATATCTGGAATACCTATTATAAAATCCATTTTTTATTGCCGATATTGACTAGATGGTCGTTTTTATTTTTTCTCACATAAGAAGTTTAGCACCTATATATTTATTTAAATTAAGTACTTACTATTTTTTCTACCATTTGTTTTGTTTTAATGCATTGATATTTGGTCTTATTTCTGTAACTTCTTTACTTTTGCATAGGTCAAGTTTAATTTTTGTTTTATTTTATTTCTTCAAAGAATTACAATGGTTCATAATATTCAATCTTCTAAACTGTTACTGGCATTTTTGAGAAATGGGTTGTAATATCTGCAACCAAGACTGTAGCTTTATCTATTCCTCTCAATTTTCTCTCCATCTATGCTGAAGTTCTGTTGTTAGGTGTATACACTTCTTAAGATATTGTTTCTTGATGAATTTACCCTCTATAATTATGTTTTTTCTCTTTTTATCTGGTAACATTTATTTTGAACTTTGTGTTTTCTGATTTATTACATATTTGCACAGTACATTTGCATCTATTCCTTTATTTTCAAATTACCTGTCACTTTTTTTGTCAAGTATACCTCAATAGAGCTGGAGAAAAAAACAAAACAAAATAGAAGTATACAGTGAGGCACACAGATGCACAGAAAACCTATTAGGAGAAGTTAAATAAGGGAATAAATAATGAAGAAAGAGTAAAAGTTTCCTTCTCTATAAGCCTGGGAAATCCAAGTGACTTTTACCAACATAAAACTGTATGCTTGTAATCCCCACCATAGCCAATTGATATTCCTTTCTCTCCCTTCTTCATAAATATTTATGTAGAACTTTTGACCTGCTCAATGGCTTGGAATTTGAAGTAACAAACAATAGAAAATCTATTAACAATACTGCCCTCATGTAGTAAGCTATTTATTTTAATAAGGGAGAAAGACAGTTTGAAAGTATACAAATCAACAAGATAAATGCATATTGTGATATTATAACTGGCATAATAGAGCAATCTAATATAATAAAAGAGAAACATGCAAATTGACCGTTACCACCAGCCAATCAGAGCGGCTGTATGCAAATTAACCCAGCCAAGATGGAGGCCAACAGCCATGGAACTAGAGCGAACCAAAGGCTTCTGTTGCAACTGCCTGCCTAGGCTGGCTGAGCCTCTGCTCATGGCCACGCCCACCAGCCAATCAGAGCGGCTGTATGCAAATTAACCCAGCCAAGATGGAGGCTGGCAGGGTGGCTCTGCACTGGGAGCCTCCACGGCCGGCCGGCATAGCTGTGCCAAGTGTGTCAGCTCAATGGGAGGGGGGTTCTGGCCTGGGGCCTCCTCGAGGCATCCAGGAGCAGGTGTCCCAGGTCCACTGCTGGCTCCACCCCCTGGAGGCCTGCCCGAGGCATGCAGGAGCACGGGGCCTCTGCAGGGTGTGCAGGAGCAGCCGTCCTGGGTCTGCTGCCTGGCTTTGCCCCCAGGGGGCCTCTGCGGGACATCCAGGAATGCCTGTCCTGGGTCCACTGCCTGGCTCTGCCCTGGGGGCCTCCGCAGGGTGTCCAGGAACACCTGTCCAGGGTCCGCTACCTTCATCCACCCCCCAGGGGCCTCCACAGGGTGTGTGGGAGCGTCTGCTGCACAGTGCAGAGAATCCGAAGCCAGTTCACTGCCCAGCTCCACCCCGGGTGTGTTTGCTCAGCAGCAGGGCCCCACCGAGGGATTCTGCACCAGCGTCCGCCCCTGGCTTGCCACCCAACTCTGCACCAGGTGAGTCCCCTGAGCAGTGGGGGCCCACCAGGTGTGTGCAATTGTGGGCCCTCCGGTGGGAAACGTCCAGGCCTGCACTCACCAGCCTTCCCACCCCCCAGTGCATGAACCCTGAAGGGGCTGTGGGCAGCCTGAAAATGGCTCTCAGCCCCTCACCCAGGCTGGCCAGGCATGCCAAAGCAGGTAGACAACCCCCCCGAGGTGTCCCAGACTGCAAGAGGGCACAGGCCGGGCTGAGGGACCCCTACCCCCCGAATGCACAAATTTTTTTGCACCGGGCCCCTAGTGGAAGAATAAAAGGGGAAGGTCCAATATATAAAGGGCCATCAATGAAAGTCTCCTTGGTTGAAAGCTAAAAGATATAAATATGAAAACTAGGGAAAGAGGCAAGAAGAAATCATTCCAGGAAGAAGGTAAAACAAGTATAAGCAAAGAGGTGGCTTATATCCATAAGGAATATGGTTTCATTATCAGCTAAGCAACTATACCTTTTCCTCTGGACTCATCCTAGCATCCTCACCTTGGTCTTTCAATTTGCCTACCATTATATGCTTATGTTTCTAAATTGTGTTTTCCCCTAAATTTCTTTCGTGCTTTTATGTAGATCCACCATCTGGTCCAACTTAAAATCTCTAAGGAGATTTTAATCTTATTATCATAACCAGAGGTACTTGGTGCCTTGCACACATTTGATTTCAGTACTTCTATCCCGATGAATGTGATTTCTGACACAGGCAAAGAGCCAACATCTCTGAGTGCACAGACAGATGGAAAATAAATGTCTAATATGCTACCTATGGAGCGTCTCTTCAGTGACTCCCTGACCACCATACCCACGGGACAAGAATAAGGACTTTATGATTTCAGTGCTATGCTAATAGAACATGCTGATTAGCATGATTAGTGTGTGTTGTCAATATGTCAGCATTGATTTTCCACTCCGATAGGCATTTAACTACTATGAATGGTCCTGTGCTAGGTACCATACATATTACAAATAAAAAAGTAAAATTGTGGTTCCTTTCTTCCTTCAAGATTATAATTATTTTCTTCTCTGAAAGTACAGAATGGGTTTTTTATTCAATTCATGGCAACCCAGATTTTTTTCTCCTTAACATACATGTTAACTGTAGTTAAATATCCTTGTGCATAATTATTCAATATTCTCCACTAAATGTTAAGTTCCTTGGGAATAGGGGGCAGGTTTTCCTGTTTATCCTTATATCAATGAACATCTTTCACAGTGAGTAACATATAGTAGGTGCCAAACAAATCTTGGATAAATAAGTGAAGAAACTCACAATCCAGAAGAGTTCTAGTCTGAAGAGTGCTAGTCTGTTTGGATTTGGGAGAAGCAAGACATAAATTCATGAAATGGTTAAGAGGGAAGGCAGTAGTTATCCATGTATTCAGCAAATGTTTCAGTAACCATTATGTGCTTGGCATCGTGGTGGGGATAGATTAGTAGGCAAAAGTCAGAAGAGGTCTTTGGATTTACTGAGCTGACCATCTGGTTGTGGAACCAGATGCTAGTTAATCACACAAACAAATGGAAAGGCACAACTCAGAGCATCGCCATGAAATTGTATGGGGGCTCATTTGGATTTTAGAAGCTCTAACCAAGGAATTGCCAGTGGCACGGTGGGGGTGATGCCCACAGTCAGGCAAGTATAGCTCTGATTTGCCTCATTACTATTAATACCTTCCTCTCTGACTATAGCCGCAGGCAATATAAAACCGTTACTATGTCTCAGCCAGTCAAACACTCTTCTCAGACCCTATAGCCTGCCACTCATTGGGATCTTTCTTGCTGATTTCTACCCAGCTCCCTCACTTCTGGAATCTTGTCCTCACTTAGGACACTTGGCTTGGCTCAGTTAGACTCTATATATTGTTGATTTTTTCTGGATTCTTGTTTGGTCAGTTTTAATCCATCCCAGCAATCAACCTATAGCTCAGAATCCTGATCCCTGGGTTTTGTCTGTGTTGGAGGGCAATTGTGGTTGCGTCATGTACATATCTGCCTGTGACCAGTTTTTACCAATTCTTCGCTGCTTCTCTCCATCCAATCCAAACATTCAATTTCTAGCTAAAGTCTTATCTCCTCCAGAGATAATGATCACCCCATTATCTCTGTAATTTGCAGTTACCTGTTACTTCACTCAGAAGTAAAAGAAATATTGTTACTGAATTTATTGGAGTGACACCCGTTAATAAAATTACACAGGTTTCAGGTGTAAAATTCTATAATACATCATCTGTGTATTGTATTGTGTGTTCACCACCCCAAGTCAATTCTCCCTTTATCACCACTTGTCACACTTTATCTTCTCCCACCTCCCTGCCCTTGCCCTTTCCCTCTGGTAATCACCATACTGTTGTCTGTGTCTATGAGGGTTTTTTGCTTGTTTTGCTGTGTGTGTTTTTGTTTTTATTTTTTGTTTAATCCCTTCACCTTTTATTTTTAAAAATGTAAATCACCCAATGTCACTTCCTGCTTAACACTCTTTAGTGGCTCCTTTTCTACTGAAAATAAAACCCAAACCCCATACCATGTTCTGCAAGACTCTACTTGATCTATCCCTACCTACAATCCGCTTTAATGACATGTATCTTTTCCCATCATCCCGACCCAGTGGCCCTGGTGCTTTCTGCTCCCGTTTCCTGCAGAACCTTCTTAGTATCCAGAACACTGCCTGCCTGGCCACTTCCTGCCAATGGGCTTATTACCTGCTTTGAGAGGCCTTCTGTCAGATGTCTCACTCAAGTTACTTCTGCCTTACTCTAGTCAATCCCTATTAAATGGTCCTAATTTCACTTCTCCATGGCTTGACCACTCTCTCAAATTACCTTGTTTACTTTGATAGGAATAATGGATGCTCTGATAAGTATCTAAACTGTTCAGTCAATCTTGATTACTGAGGAGTTTGAATCTCTATTGCAGCGGGATGTTTACTCCTTCCTTGAACATAGGATGCTTGTATTCTCCATTATAAGGTCTGTTCAGTCTTCCCTGCAATCCTCCTAGACAGGTGTTAAATCATCATCCCCTCCCGTGTTCCCATGAACATTCTATCCCTGGGGAAAGTTTAAGTATTATAATCCTCAACAAACTCAAGGTTTGCAGGCCACTCAACACTCCATGAGTCCACTATCAAAGCAGCGAACCAACATACAGTTCACTTTTTGGATATTTCAGAAGGAATCAGACTCAAGTGTACTGTGGTCCCCAAAATTTTTAAAAAATTACATTGTACTCCAACTGGTCCCCTTAAAGCTCTTATCTTAACTTGAAGTGGAGAGGAACACCTTTCCATGATGGGGTTCTCTGATGCAGTCACAGAATCTCAAATGCTCTCAACAAAAATCCTCTTCTTTTATTTTCAACTTCTGATTTTTATGCTCATTGCCAGTGAGGGTCTCTGTAGATGCAGAAGTGGATTTCAACACCACTGTTGAAGTGTTTGTTTCATAACCTCACACTTCACTTTGGAGTATGGTGTTTATCATCCTGGTGCTTCATTCATAACTTCCATTTCAGCATCATTTATTAAGTATCTGCATGGAGAATTGCATTCAAGTTCTTTAACAACCAATATGGCATGGGAATCTACAAATCAGGATGGAAACTACCTGAATACAACTGGTACAGCCATGCTATTCCACAAGGTCAGCATCAGACCTCTCTGACTCTTCCCACTACCTACACCCTGTGAGAGCAAGGCACTTGTCTGTCTTGCTCACCACTGTGTACCCTTTGAGCCACAAACAGTATCTGACAGAGTACCTGCTCAAAAATAATGTCTGACCTGAATGAGTCAACATTTGCTGTGTGTCAAACAACACTGACCAAAGCTTTACATTAAAACACACACTTCAAAGATAGTTGTTCTTCTCTGTTGGATAAAAGAACTGAGGCTTGAGATTTCAGAGAGGTTCAGTGCCTTGTCCAAGGACATACACATGTATAAGTGCCTAAGCTGGGATCCAAATCGAGGTAGTCTGACTCCAGAACACTTCAATTTCTCTATTAGACTATCCGGTAGCTGCAAAGCTAATAGGTTCAATACATTGCCAGCCCTCAAGGGCTGGAATTGAGTCTGATGCTTTGTATAGTCTATTCCGATGAAAAGAATAAAACAGGGCACAGATAACTATAGTAAAATGTAGACTACATTTGCAACAAGAAATCCATTGCTTTAGAATTTCAGAAGAAGGCACTATCAAACTTCATTGGGCAAGATGGGCTTTCAGAAAAGATTCTTAAATCTGATGGCTTCTCAAATTACTCTGAAAAGATGTTTTCCATTTTAATAGTTGTAGATGGGGAATAAAAGCATTGTAGCAGAAGATAAGGGCAGGATTATAGCAGGAATAGGAATAACAGAATCAAGAGAAACTATAAAGTCAAACCTATCAAACTTGGTAACTGATCAGATAGCATGGACAAAGAGGAAGTGACTTCTGATACAAGGATTTAAGAGCTCCAAAATGAAATTTTAAAAAGGCAAAGAAAGCAAGAACTTTGGGGATTTCTATGAGAAGAATAGGGGCTTTCTGAGGATGATTTGAAACAAAAGCAAAGTGAATATAACAGGAGTAGTCCCTAGGATCAGATGCATAAATAATAGAACTAGCTAGAATCCTGGAGGATGGACTTTACCAATCTGTAATGCATCCAAAAACATCCTTCAAGAGATGTATGTACCTCAGTTCCAGAAAATTCTCCAGAAAAGTTAGTTAATTAAGCTATCTCTTTCCTGAGAAAGACAATAGATGGTAATAGGGCCAAAAGCGTCTTTTTGGCTTCTGAAAAGTCTTTTCCATTTCTGGGCCCTTCATTATAGAAGATTCCCCTCTAAGAAAGGGTGGAGAATTGCCTATCCTGCCTGTGGACAATATGGAATAGATAGACAAAAAACCAGATATATACCATTTAACTTTTCACAAGATAATAATTTTCCAATCATTCAAAACTTAAGTCATAGTTAAAAATTATCAGATATTTGTGAACTTGGTGGTTGCTAAGTTCCTAGCTATAAGCTTAACTTTGCAAATGGACCAGCTACTTTTCCCCAAGTTAAGAAGAGATGGCAGCATGTTTACTGCTTATTTGAAGGATGAAAGCAGAAACTTTGGTAATTTCCATGTCATTCTTAGCCTGTTCTTTGGCAGTCAGCAACATTTGTCTAGTGCCTCAAATTACAATTTTGTGAACAAGAATATAAGGATTAATTCAACCCAAGGTTGAAAGAGCCCTTACCTTATGTCTTCCATATTGGAAAGATGGAGTGGAAAGAGCCAAACCATCAACCAGAAAATGCTAGTTCTCATTTTATGTCTGCAAGGTAAGAGTGATCATTTTTATTCTGCCTACTTCCTGAGTCTGTTCTGGGAATAAAAAGGTAGTGGATGCAAAACTTTGCAATACACAGAATAACTCACTCATTCTCTCATTTATTCCTTTCATTTACCCATTCAACAAATATTTACTGAGTATACATTTGTGCCAGATACTGTATTACTACTGTCTGCATACACATTGATAGGAAAATAGAAATTGTTCCTGCTTTTATAGATCTTTCTTACCACCTAGTGACATATCTATGTAAGATACTACTAATAAGATATTAGTAGTATGCTATTTATAGCCTTTATTCTAATCCAAAAATCCAATATATAATTATATATTTTTTCAAGTTCTGAATCCAGTATATGTATATGTGTATATTCAAATTTACATGTGTATCTGAAACATATCTATATATATATACATGTAAACACACACATATACACACACACACATTTAAAGTTCTGCTCAGCAGTTGTTCATTTGGGAGGTTGAATTAGAATTGAATTACCTGTGTTTGTAAGCAGGTCCATCACTTACTAGTTGTCACCTGGAAAATTACTCCATTTATGCTATCCTTGGGAGTCTTTATATATAGAATGAGGATAATAATAGTTACTCCATCATAGGGGTGCTAGAACTTAATGAATTAAGCCTTATTAAGCATGCCACATAGCAGATGGCATACCTAGAATCCTCTGCAAATTATGGTTAACAAATTTTGCTTGGAGATGTTCTTTTGGCCACACAGCTGCTAGAGAATAGACTATAAATCCCCCCAGCTCTCTAGCTGAGCTTGTCACTGAGGGCTACTATGACCAATCTACACTAATAAAAGAGAAGATGCAAATTGATCATACCTTCACAATGTCCAACAGTCAATCAGGAGTGAGAATGCAAATTAACCCAACAAATATGGAGGGTTAATTTGCATAGAAGGCCCCAAGCAGGGCAGGACACAGGCATTCTGCACAGCCCCAGGCACTCTGGGCCTCTGGGCAGCATGGGAAGGTGGAAAGGTGGCTCTGGGCCAGAATGAAGGCAGAAAAGGCGGCTCTGGCCTAAGCAAAGGTGGTGCTGGCAGCCAGGGGAAGAAAGGCCCATTCTTGCACGAATCTTCATGCATTGGGCTACTAGTTTCTAAATCAGGGATCCTCAAACTTTTTAAACAGGGGCCTAGTTCACTGTCCCTCAGACCGTTGGAGGGCCAGACAATAGTTTAAAAAAAAACTATGAACAAATTCCTATGCACACTGCACATATCTTATTTTAAGTAGGACAGGCAGCGGTGGCAAAAACACCTGCATGTGGCCCGCGGGCCGTAGTTTGAGGATGCCTGTTCTAAATAATTCACCTGGCTAGAGGCGGCCCAGACACAGATATAGGTACTAATTGCAGCCTGCCAATTCCAGTTTATTCCTAAGCAGGATTCTCAGGCCCTGGTGTCTGGTAAGTAACCCCCACTGTGGGGAAGGTACATCCCCCAAAAGATTTCCTGCCAGAATAATGGGAGTGTGTGACACTGTAGCAGCTGAAAGTGGAGTCAGATGAGTCCAATTTCTCCACTCTAGGGAAACTTCTGAGGAAACATGGCTGCTTCACTCCAGAGAAAGGCAGCTCACCTTCCACAGGCCAAGATCCAGGCACCTGAACAGGAAAGGGAACTCTGGTCAGCAGCCCCCTTCCCCAGCAGCCTGCCTAAAAGACAGTGGACAGGATCTCTATGCTGCCTGAGGTTGGCTTTTTAAAAAAGAAGTCCCTGGGGCATCTTCAACAGGCCTCCGGGGCCTCGGGACCCATGTTGGTGTGCAGCAGGCCACCTCAGAGGACCAATCAGGAAAGCCACTGGGTCTGATCCAGGAGGGATCCCTAAGGTAAGCCAGCAAATGCCCTGGCTGGTTTTGCTCAGTGGATAGAGTGTGGGCCTGCAGACTGAAAGGTCTCAGGTTCGATTCAGATAAAGGGCACATGCCTGGGTTGGAGGGGGCATACAGGAGGCAGCCGATCAATGACTCGCTCTCATTGTTGATGTTTCTCTCTCTCTCTCTCTCTCTCTCTCTCTCTCTCTCTCTCTCTCTCTCTCTTTCTCTCTCTCCCCTTCCTTTTTGAAATAAATAAAAATACATTTTGAAAAAAGTGTCAGAAGGGAGCTGGTTCCACAGGGTCTCACTGTGCGTGCCACTCTCTGTCAGCTCCTGCTAACTGGAATGATTTTGAAGCAGGTGCTACATTAATATTCATTATTCCTCCTTTAAACAGCATTTGATCTGAGATTGTGAAATGCCACACACAGAAACCTTTCCATGGGCCTGATCTCAAGCGCCCGGCTTCTCTCAGTGACACCTGCTTCCTGAAAACAGGGGGCTAGGGTTCCCAGGTAATTTGCGGAGGCCTTGCCTGTCCTGAACTATCAGAACATACTTAATGAAATGCCCTTCGCTCACGGGTCTATTTGGAGTCTTTTTCTGCTGGATCTCTTCCATGACACTACCTGAAAGTGCCCTAGGGCTGCGGTGACAAAGAACCACAAACCAGGGGACTTGCAGCAACAGAAATGGATTCTCAGGGTCCTGGAAGCTGGAAGTCCAAAGTCAAGCTGTCCACTGGGTTGGTTTCTGGAGGTTCTGGAGATAAACGGGTTTCATGCCTCTGCCCTAGCTTCTGGCTATTGCCAGTAATCCTTGGTGCTCTTTGGCTTGTGGCATTATAAATGCAGGCCCTGTTTCCCTCATCACATGGCCTTTTTCCCCGTGTCTCTCTCTCCAAATCTCTCTCCCCTTATAAGGACACCAGTTACCGGATTGAGGGCCCACACTCATTTAATGTGACCTCATCTTCATTTTACATTGCATCTGCAAAGACCCTTTTCCCAAAGAAATTCACATTCACAGATATTGGCAGTTAGAGCTTCAACACATTCTTTTTAGGGACACTATTCAAACCCAAATAGGGTGGAGAGGAAGAGGACTATCCAGATGTCTGTTCTATACACAGAGCTTCTGGGAAAGGCTTCTGGGTCTTCCATAGAGTGAGCATATTCTGGAGCAAGACCAGAATTCAGGCCATGGCTGTCTGCTCAGCAACCAGAGAAAGTCAGGGAGATGGCCCGGTCAGTTCTCATTATTTGTGGTAATTATGTTCTATAGAGTAGTCACAGATACAGAATTAGCAAATGTGAAGGCAGCAGTCCTAGGAGAAACACATAGTGAG
Source organism: Murina feae (assembly GCA_004026665.1). Classification (NCBI taxonomy): domain Eukaryota; kingdom Metazoa; phylum Chordata; class Mammalia; order Chiroptera; family Vespertilionidae; genus Murina; species Murina feae. The sequence continues at coordinate 17,487 of PVJC01017742.1, forward strand.
GTTCCTGTGAACCTCAGGTTGTGATGTTTTTGTCAACCAATCAATACCTAACCTTGTTTTTGTGTATTTTTGTTTAAAGAAACTTTATTTCATGTGCAACTGTTAATTCACTAACATTGAACACATGGCCAACAACACTGTAACTCACACCTGCATAAAGCTTTTCTAACACATGTGTTTTCCCTGTAAGGCACATCACAGCCTCCTTATCCTCAGGAACTGGACAGCACTATGCCTGGGACCCACTGTAAACAGCAAAATCACAGCAAAAGGCTCAAAAATGTGGAAAACGTGGCACTGAATAGATTCCAAAAGGACACTTACATTATGAGGCTAAAACAAGGAGGCAGAGGGTTGCCTTGTGCAGACTCGACTGGGAATGTGAGTGTTAAGCAACTCAAAATTTTCACTGCTCTGAGCATGTCTGTGTGTGACCATGTAAGTAACATCATTATTGATTTTGGATACAAAGAAATTATAACAAAGAGGAAAATTCACAAAGATGGAATCTGCAAATGAGCACTTACTGCTCATTGAAGCCAGGAGGGTTCACGTAGGAGTCCACCTATCTCAGCTGCAGGTGCCAAAATACATGGATTGAATTTAGGATTGCAAATAAATTATAGCAAGTGGGCAAACTTACAAATGGAGGCTATGAGAAAGCACAACAGTATTCCTGTACGTCTTGGTGGGTGCCGGGGTAGATGGATCAAGACCTACACACAGGACATCTATCCCCCACAAATAATGTAAGCTTAAATAAACCCTAGATGATAAAATATATACCAGGGAGGATGGAGGGGAGAGAACCTGAATTTGACCAACTTCATATCTAAATATAGAAGTAATGGAGTTACCTAAATTAATCAAAGTATTTTTGCCTGCTGACAGGTAAAAGGGAGACATAACATAGAGATTAAATTGAGTTAAGGAAAAATTGTTAATTATTTATCACCTGTGCTGTAGACTGTGAAATATATACGATTCACAACAGATATATATATTGAGTGGCTATTAGGCAACAGGCATCATGCTGGGGGAATGAGGCTATAAAGTATGAACGATCACACCTGTGTTTAATGAAGAACACAGACATTAAACGGGTAATAAAAATAAATACTCAATATTTGCCAATGCATGTCTAATACCTAGCCTAGTCCCTGGCATATAATGGGTAGTTAAAAGTATTTCTTGAATCGAGGTGTCAGTGAGCATGTCCTTGAGAAAATGATATGTAAGCTTACACCTGAGAATGAGCTATCCTTACAGTTTAGAGGGAAGGGTTGGTCCCTGAAGAAGGACCATTATTTGTAAAGACCCAGAAGCTAGAGAGAACAAAGTGAGTTAAAAGAACAAAAAGTTTAGTTGGACCCCAATGTAGCATTTAGACATCAGGAAGACAAAACTTATGACGACAAATAAAAAAACACAAGATAGACAATGAAGTCATTGACATTGGTAAAGATTTTGCTTACCTGAGTTCAGTCATCAATTCAAACAGAGACTGTAGCCAAGAAGTCAAGGGAAGGCTGGGAATCAAATGAGACCTACAGACCAAGGCTCAGAATATTTACACACTTGTATTCCCAACTACTATTCCCAGCTGTGAAAGTTGGACAGGGAAGAAAGATAATAGGGAAAAATGATTCATTTGAAATATAGTGTGGAAGAAAGCTCTACACATTCGCTGGACTGCCAGAAAGATGAACAAATGAGTCCCAGAACAAACTACACATGAACTATCACCAGAGGCAAAAATGACAACACTGGAGTTGTCCTACTGCTGCACATCATGAGAAGGTAGGGCTTTTTGAAAAGGGCAATAATGCTGGGATAATAGAAGCAGCAAGAAAGAAGACCAAATAGGAGATGAATCGACTCCATAAAGAAGCCATAGGCATGAATCTCCAGAAGCTGAGCAGGGCTACTGAGGACAGAACACTGTGAGCATCACTCATTCAGAGGGTAGCCAGGAATTAGATCTGATTCAACACGTAACTACTACAGTATGCAAGAAGGAGAACAGCTCAAAATGGGCCATTAGAAGCACAAAATAGAATGCATGGGTGTCACCAACTTAAGAAGTTTGGCACCAGCAGTGTTGACTCTAACATATAGTATAGTGTCAAGTTCTTCAAAATCTAACTACTAAAGAGAAAGGTGACTTGATGTATGATAGAAAGTCCTTCATGAACATCAAAGTTCCCAAGACCCTCTAGAGCTCCCATGAGACCAAACTGTGTTTCTGGTAATACTGCATTACTTTTCCACTCAGCTGACACTTGTATTCTTGACCACCGTGCATTTATACTTTTTTTTAAAAGGCCAATTTACCAAAGAATATCTTGTTGAAGGAGTATAAATTATTCATGTTATTAAATCTCAATCTTGAGCACATGTCTTTTTAATATTGTATGTGATGAAATGATGAAATGAAAAATATGCATAAGATATTGCTGCTGCATATCAAAGTACGATGACTGTCATGAGGAAAAATGCTTGTGTCAGTGTCTGAGTTGCAAGTTGAACTTACTAGCTTTTTTGTGTTTTGTTTTTATTCTTTGAGAAATGTAAACTCTGATCATTCAGACTTGGAAATATGACATAAAGATGTTATCTTGAAAACTCCTTGAGAATAGTAAAGTGAGCCTGTCACCTTAAGGAATATAACTGATATTTGTTGTTAAAGATAAAATTTGAATGGAAAAATGAGAATGTTGAATATGTTGTGTCTGCAAACATGAACTTGATAGCTTCCCAATATGTAAGGACTTTATTAAAATAGTATTGATGGTTTCATTAACAGCTATAATTTGTACATACTATTTAATAAAATATGACAATATTTGTAAAGTCTTTACAGTTTAGTGAATTAATATTTCCCAATAACCAGAACATAATGTCATAAAATCATTCATTGGTAAAATATTAATTCAGAATGCAAGTAGACCACTGTACTTTAATGTAACAGAGTAGAAAAAGTCCATTGAAAAGGGTCAGATTCCATATCGAACTGATCTTGAGAAACTACCACTTGCTGAGTTTTGGTAGAATATCAAAGAAAACTATCCACAATTGTCTGTAAAGGTTATTAAAACAGGCCTTCTTTTACACACATGTATTTTACCATGTGGTGGTAAAATTTTCTCAGTCTTCAACAAAAGAAATCATCTTGCAACAAATTAAATGCAACAGAAAATATGAGAATCCAGTCATCTTCTATTAATCCAAACATTAAAGAGATATTTTAAAATGTATGAGAATATAACTCTCCTAGCTATTTTTTGTTTGGCTTTGTTTTGGAAAATATGATTTTTATTATTAACTAGAGACCCGGTGCACAAAAATTTGTGCACTCGGGGGATCCCTCAGCTGGCTGTGCCCTCTTGCAGTCTGAGACCCCTTGGGGTATGTCCACCTGCTGGGTTAGGCCCACTCCCCAAGGGATTGGACCTAAGTTGGCAGTCAGACATTCCTCTGGCAGCCCGGGAGCCCTCGGGGGATGTCCACTTGCCAGCGGGAAACAGGCCTAAGCTGCAGTCAGACATCCTTAGCTCTGCTGAGGCGGGAGAGGTTCCCACCACCACTGCTGTACTAGCAGCCTTCTGGCTTGTTGCTGAGCAGAGCTCCCCCTGTGGGAGAGCATTGACCACCAGGGGGCAGCTCCTGCATTGAGCGTCTGCCCCCTGCTGGTCAGTGTGTGTCACAGTGACCAGTCATTCCCAGTGGTTCTGCTGTGAGGGTCAATTTGCATATTACCCTTTTATTAAATGGGATAGAGGCCTGGTGCATGGGTGAGAGCTGGCTGGTTTTCCCTGAAGTGTGGCCCAGATCAGAGTGGGATTTCCGCTAGGATGCCTAGCCAGCCTGGGTGAAGGGCTGAGGGCCATTTTCAGACTTGCCACACCCCCTTCAGGGAGGGGGGTCCCTGCTGAGTGCCTGCCCAGCCTGGGTGAGGGGCTGAGGGCTGTTTGCAGGCTGGCCACAGCCCCTTCAGAGTGGGGGGTCACCGCTGGGTGCCTGGCCAGCCTGAGGGAGGGACTGATGGCTGTTTGCAGGCTGGCTAAGGCCCCCAATGACTCAAGCTCCCAGCGAGGCTGGCTGGAAGCAGGTACCTGGGATTTATTTATCTTCTATAATTGAAACTTTATTGTCTTGAGCAGAGGCCACAGTGGCCAGGGCAGGTGGGAAGCATGGCTTCCTCCATCACCAGGGCAACCAAGTCTCCAGCTTGCTCTAGCTCCGTGGCCACCAGCAGTCATTTTGGTTGGGTTAATTTGCATATGGTTGCTCTGATTGGCTGGTGGGTGTGGCTTGGGGCATGGTGGAGGTGCAGTCAATTTGCATGTTTTTATTTTCTTAGATGTTACTTTAAGTGAAATAACAAAGTATTTTTTAAATTTCCTGAGTTTTAAATTCTAATATGATAAATGTCTATAAACATAAAAACTATGAACAAAAAATCTTTGGGGTGCTCAATAATTGAGGTTATAAGATAAAAAAATTTAAGAAGCAAGGAATAAGGGAAAGAACACAACTGCATCATAACTAATAGAGTGATCCTAGAAAAAGTAACTGGACTCCTCAAAACCAGGTTCTTCATTCATAAAATGAGAATAATAATAATAATCATAAATACTCACAAGGTCACTAGAGAAAGTGTTCTTACATGTGTGTAAGCTCTTTGTACTCTCCAAAGCACTACACAATGTTACTTCCTTATTTTTATCCACAACAATCACAGTTTTGACTAATATTTGATGAATCATGTTAGTAATAATTACATATCTGTGATAAAAAGGAAAACATGGATCAGCTAAATCATATGCAAAATACTGTTTAATCTCGTCCCTGACACAGGTTCATTTGTTCGGTTTTCATTTTTTAAAATCTTTAGAAACCTCAGAAATTCTGATTACAGATTTAATTGATTGGTTTGATTGATTTAGACTAGTCTGATTACAGACAAATTAGGAAAATGGTTTCCTAAAAACGTGTTTGGAGTGCATGTGAAAATTGCAGCAAAAGTCAGGATAGGATTCGCAATTATCTAAAAGTAATGAGTACAGTGAAATAAGCCAGTCAGAGAAAGACAAGTACCATATGATTTAACCCATATGTGGAATTCATGAACAAACTGAATTACCAAGCAAACAGCTCTTGGGGAGGGTTTTGGGTAGTGGGGGTAGAGGAATTGAGCAGGGAAAAAAGAGAGAGAGAGAACTCGTGGATCTGGACAACAGTGTGGCAATTGTTGGGGTAGTGAAAGGGATGGTCAGAGGTGGAACAGGGCATAGAGGGGATAGTGGTGGAAAAAAATAAAATAAAAAGAAATAAAGGTAAAATGCATCCCCCTCCCCACACATAAATAAAAGTAATGGGTACCAGTGTGACTGAGAACTGTAATTATTAGCATGGGTCCATCTGAGATTCAGACTGAAACACAGCTCACTTCCGGCTGACAGGGGCAACGAGCCTGTGTGTCAGAGCAGCATCAGCGGCCTTCTTATTCAATGCCTCATCTCAGGCAAGAATTTCTTCTAAAACCCTCTCACAATGTATCCTGTCTCTACTTATACACTGGAGACATGCCATTTTATGTTTTACAATTTTTTTTCATTATGCACATCTAGTCATACAAAAAGTGAATAATCTTGAATTTCTACCAAGCCCCCATGTGCTGCTGGTCAGGGACCACACTTCCAGAACCACTGACCTGGGGTCTCCCCACATTTCCTCACACGGATGATATGGTATCGTGTTCTGAGATGTATGCAACTGACTCGCAACAGTGCCCAAGCACACTTTTGAGACTGTCCGGCTGGTGAACTATGAATACATCTGTTAATAGCAGAGCAGTAGTGTGAATAATCCGCAACTACGGATAAACCAAAAGCCATTTCCACTTGGTGTTGGAAGGTATTCAAGTCGGATTTTAATTTTGCAGAAGCACTGGATTTGCCTTCATAAGTAGCTTTGCTGAGGCCAGTATTAAAATGGAGTGACTGTTCCCTGAGTAAACACATGCTTTCCACCGTGGGGGAGGAAGGCAGTCAGCCCAGCATGCTGGCTGTGGAGACAGCGCGGGCACTCCTAATTCACAGAGCAGGCAAACTCCCAAGGGGTGACTTAGAGTTGAATCCATTTAAGACACTTTAAAAATTGTAGTTACTAAGAATATGCATGAGAGTTGGGGGTATTTGGAGAAGACACATCAGGTCTCCTTTCTATACATTCCCCGAACTAGTTAAACTCATTCAACTTATGGCCTTCAAACTATTTTTCTTGTGTCTAATCCCTTACCCACCCCTCAAACACACACACACACACACACACACACACACACACACACAGAGGGGGGGGACCTGTGTGTGGGTGTATTTATGATTTTGCCTTAGGGAAGGTTATATAAGAAAAATGCCATCTGAAAGCTCACTAATGCCACTGTTATCATGGACAGCCATGTTAAAACTTGTGGTTTGAGATCATTTTAGTCTGTGAAAGCAGTTTCTGAATTTTGGCTTGTGGATGGATAAGCTGTGTCAGAATAACCCCAGAACATAAAAAGCACAGGACCCCTCCCCTCTAACTCATCACTGAGACCGTGTCAGTAGCCATCTTTACCTGCCTTTCTCCAACATTCTTCCATTCCAGTTTTAATTATATTAAGGTGACCAGATTTTAACATTGGTAAAGCAGGATACCATTGACCAGGGGAGTTCTTTTTATTATTATTATTACTTAAAATATTACAAAGAGTAGTACATATGTCTCTTTCCAAAAATTGGGACTTTTTTAAAACACTGCAGGACGTGGGACTAACTGTTAAAAATCAGGACTGTTCCCCCAAAAGCGGGACGTCTGGTCACCTTAATTATATCACAGAAAGGATCAATTATTGCTGAGCCAACTTGAGGACATTTGGAAGAAAATTTATCGAAGCGTTCTGTAAATAAAGTCTTGCTCCCACATAAAGGCAGAATAATCTCAGAAATGCAGAAAATGACGTTACATACCAATTTTTGAGTTTTTATCAGGGGTCAGGTACCAGAAATTACCTTACTTACTCCTTACAAAACCCCACTAAGTAGGCCCTTTTCATTGTTTTAAATACATTTTTATTGATTTTAGAGAGACAGAAAGGGGAAGGGAGAGAGAAAGACACATCAATTGGTTGCCTCCTGCATGCACCCTGATTGGGGATTGAAACCGCAACCTGGGTATGTGCCCCCACAGAGAATCAAACCAGCAACCTTTCGGTGCACAGGATGACACTCAACCATCTGAACCATACTTGCCAGGGCAAGTGGGTCCTTTTCTTAGCTTCATTGCATAGGAAAGAAAATTGGGGTCCAAAATCATATGGCTAGAGAGTGGCAAGTCAAGGATTTTCTAATCCTCTTGTGCCAGACTGAAGACCATTCTTTTTTCATTACAGTTCAATATTGTCCCCCAAATGGACCCATGTTAATTAAAGTACCTATTTGAGAAAAGTGCATCCTTACAAATTAACTCATATACCAAACACCTCTTAAGTGTCACTTTAGATCTTTGTGACCTGCTCCATTTCTGGGCATTTGTCAGCCTCAGCTACCTCTGACTAACTGAACCAAATTCTCACAGAAACAGCTCCAAGCATCACATTTCATGTGTCCCATGCACACTGTATCCTGACCTGTATCCTCAGGTCACCCCCCTAGATACTGAAGTGGCAGATGCTGCTGGGAACTAGGAGGGAATTCTTATGGAGGTGGGCTGCTCAGACCAATGGACGTGTGGGGGGAGTAGATAAATGTCTTTCTTCTTCCCTTGCATGAACTGTCCAGAGAAGGGATCTATAAATTTCTCTGATACAGCCCTCCAAGATGGAGCTGTCATTCCCACTTGATACCAAGAGGTTGCTAACTTGGTAACACAGTTTATATTGGCTCACTGGTTCTCACTGCATCCCTGTCTCACACCATTTCTCCATCAGGCAAGATCCCTGGATTTGCACCCTCTTCATAAAACGGTACCAAAGAAACCTTCGCCCAGGTTCTGCCTCTGGAAACTCAGGCTAAGACAATTTGGAAACTCCCAGCTTGAGAGGCAGTTTTACTTTTAACTCCTGTTGGGAGAGGGGCAAATGAGGAAGAAGAAGACTAGAAACAACATAATTACCAGACTGTGTTTTGTCTCCTTTAAAACTATTTCTGGGGAAAGCATTCTCCTGCTCTATGACTTCAACACAAACATCGCCACAGCTTTGTAAGCAAGGAGGGACACAGTTGTAAATAGGCAAATAATAAAATATCTTGTCTTTGTTTTCTCACAGTGAGTTCTCACTCTTGGTCTGTCTCCAGAACTCATTGTCCTGGGAATCCAGTCTATCGAGGCATCGCCTTGTTGAAGGTTCTCCCAAAGAAAGGAAAGTGATGAGCCTCCTGAAACCAACATGAGAAACTGAAATGACCCTTTCATGCCTCACTCCAGGTGGAACTGAAAAACCATGGCGATTTTCCCAGAAATGAAGCCATCTGGGGCAGGTGTGGCTCTGAGCCAGCGCTGGAGATGAGCAGGTGTGCCTCAGGAGACAGGTTTTCAGCATGCTCTCCCAGAGAACAAAATTAACATGTGTTTCCTTTCTCTTCTATTCTAGGAAAATCTGTCCAACAGACTCAGAAAAACAGAAAAGATAAAGAAAAGGAAAACAGTTATTTCAAAAATCCTTAGAAAGCATGTATCTGTATATGAGTGAAATGTAGAACTGAAATAATACAAACTGTGCACACATTGGCTTTGAATAAGTTTTCAGATGTAAAAGCACTAAATAATTTTAGTATTTATTGCATGTTCCTGCACTTACTACATTTGATGCTTATGTACGTTCACAGTTCTCCATAAGCATAATCGCCTAAATGCTAAGCTATAGATCAGATAAATGAACATCTTCCAATATAATATGTTCATTGCAATGGGCAAAATAATAATGCAGACATGTGTGTATAGGGGAAATATGTTTGTGTTGTGTACAAACACAATACTTATTTTCTAAATGAATGAATAATAAGTTTACAAGTGGATGTTGGGTTATTTTGATATTAAGATTCAATAAATATAGTTAAGTTCAGAGAACATGGCCAGTTCTATGCTGGGATTGCTTTAAAGTAATAAACATGCATAACATGTAATCCCAACATTTAATGAACTCACAGACTGCCAGAAGATTATGGTTATTAGCATTGTTATAATAATAGTTGCTAACATTTATTGAGTACTTACTATGGATTTTCTGTCTTTGAATGTGTATCTCATTTAAATCTCATAATGTCCCAATCAGGTAGATATAATCATATCAATTTTTATGAGGGAACAAACAGACTATATCAGGATCATATGTAAGATCCCATAGCTAGAAAGAGATAGAAGACAGATGAGTTTGAACCCGAATTTGTCTTTCCACAGAGCTGACCCCACTATGCTATCTTGCCTTTATAAATTACTAGGGGACTGGTGCACAAAAATTTGTGCACTCGAGAGGTCCCTCAGCCTGGCCTGTGCCCTCTTGCAGTCTGGAACCCCTCAGGGGATGTCCACCTGCTGGCGTGCCTGGCCAGTCTGGGTGAGAGGCTGATGGCTGTTTGCAGGCTGGCCAAGCCCCCCAGTGTGGACCCTCACCACATTGGGGTGTGGCAAGCCTGAGTGACAGGCTGAGGGCTGTTTTCAGGCTTCCCTCAGTCCCTTCAGGTTTTGGGTCCCTACTGGGGTGCTTGGGCAACCTGGATGAGGGGCTGAGGGCTATTTGCAGGCTGGCCAAGCCCCCCAGTGTGGACCCTCACCCCATTGGGGTATGGCAAGCCTGGGTGGGAGGCTGAGGGCCGTTTTCAGGCTTTTAGGCTGCCCACAGCTCCCATTGACCCAATGTCCCAGCAAGGCTGGCTGGAAGCAGGTTTCTGGGGTTTATTTATCTTTTATAATTGAAACATTGTTGCTTTAAGCCGAGGCCTAGGCAGTTAATGAAGCCTCCTGTTTGCTTCAGCTCCGTGGCTTCTATAATTGCAACTATGTTGTCTTGAGCAGAGAGAGGCCCAGCCGGCCTAGGCAGACAGTCTACTCCTGGTGCAATGGAAGCCTCCTGTTTGATCTAGTTCCATGGTGGTTGGCCTCCATCTTGGCTGGGTTAATTTGCATACAGCCACTCTGATTGGCTGGTGGGCGTGGTGTGGCTGGTGGGCATGGCTTAGGTGTCCTGGAGAAACAGTCCATTTCAATATTACTTTTTTATTAGAGTAGATAATTTGATTTCCATAGTCATAGACAAACAGGACAGTGATTGCTCCCATTTTACAGTGAAGAAACGAAGGCTCTGAGAGAGTGATAGAGTCCTGTTCACACAGTGAGTGGGGTTACTTTTGTTCCTTTTCATCTCAAGTTCTGAGCTCTTTCCCTCATACCAACGTGCTCTCACAGAATCCAAGACTCCACTTCTATATTCAGGTCCACTGCTTCCAACCTCTGGTAGCTCTGCAACCATGCTCAGCCTGCCACCCAGGATTGCCCTGAGGTTTTTTTTAATGGAAATCCATCAAGGCGATGACTCATGGGAAGAGCATCCACCCTTCTCCTAAGCAATATCTTGTCTGAACACAACCCTGCCCCTCTGGCTACAGCTGACTCATTTATGGGTAAGCAACTAACTTAAGACAAAAGGACTGGTTCCATTCCCTGAAATATTGCACTTTGGACCAGAGAAAATCAGAGCATTTCTTTCTGGAGACTGAAGCCCTACAGATACAAAACTCAGAAGCTTCTGATGGTTCTTTGCTCCTTGAGGAAGAGAGCCTGGCTGCATGAGAGAACGAACCTGACTGACTCCCTGGGAAAAAGCTGTGTCAGGAGTCAGGTGAAGGACTTTGGCAGCATTGGAGTTTCTGGATCCATCTGTTCTTACAGTTTGGCTACTTATCTGCCTTTTTTGTGATGTATTTCTCAGCCATTCCTTGAATTCTCTGAGTTAATAAATTCCTTTCTTGGCCTGAACTTAATACAAGTTTGGTTTTTCTCATGCATATTAAAAAATAACTCATTCTAATACAGAGTCCAATGAGAAAACAGACCAAAAAAAGCTATTTAAAAGGCACTGAGTCCCCTAGCCAGTTTGTCTCAGTGGCTAGAGTGTTGGCCTGTGGACCAAAGGGTCCTGGGTTCTATTCTGGTCAAAGACATGTACCTCAGCTGCAGGCACAATCCCTGAGCCTGGTTAGGGGCATGCAGGAGGCAACCAATCAATGTGTCTCTCACATAGGTATTTCTCTCTCTCTGTCTCCCCTTTTCCTTGCACTCTAAAAATCAATGGAAAAATGTCCTTGGGTGAGAATTCACAACCAAAGAAAAGCACCATGTCACTGATGAAAGCATATGCTTATTTTATTGGGACTCATCTCTGAATCCAAATTGGATCCTCATTTGCTGTCTGACTCACCCAATCAAAGCCTGGTCCAGGCAGAGCCCACATGCCTGGTCTGCATGCGTGCACACCATCTGGCCACCACAGGACTGTAGTTCCTGCTCTCACACCAATCTGCTCACACTTCCCTTTCAGCGCCATCACTTGGGGCTGAGGAAGGATGTCTGCTTTCCCTTTGTGAATGCAGGATTTATAAAACTGCTGCCATCCCACCATCCCTGCTGGCAACTTCCTGGGAGACCCAGACATACATTTTAGAATGGGATGGTTTCTTTCCTATCCTTCAAGAACTGCTAAGGCCTAGACAGGAGAGTTCTGTAGTTGGGCACTTGAGAAGGGATTATCTCATGTCAGATTGCTAGATAACTCACAGAATTCAAGCCTATAATAAGGACTTCAAAGCTCATGATTCATGCAGGGAGGGTTTTATTTGACATCTCACCTATTCCCATAGGCCATGTCCATTGGGTGCCATCCCAACTTTGCTTCCTCTTAGAATAATTAAGCTTATATTGCATCTGATGGCTATTGCCCAGTAGCCTCTGGTATTCTGGAATCCTATTATGCCCACTGCTTCCAGGAACCTCAGTTCTGTACCAGCATCCTCTCCTCTCAGTCCTGGCCTTCAATGGCAGCCCCTATGGAGTTCCTCAAGGACCATGTGATGTTGGCACTGCCGTCCCTGGCTTGCTCCTTATCACCTCAGTCAATGAAGTATGCTCAGGGCCCTCCCAAGATACAGTTGGCTGGTGGTTTTTTGCTCTTATACAGTAGACCCATTCTAGCATGCCACTTCTGAGCCTTCTGATGTCTTCCTCCACTGTCTGCCAGTGGCACCTCAATTCCATTGAATGTCACTTTACCCAATTTCTAAGGCTTATCCAAGGCTTAGCCCTGTCAGGGTGTCAACACTGTGACCTGGGAAAGTGACTCTATATCAACAACCTCTCCATTCTCCAGCTTAATATTTGCCCCACCTTGATTCTGCACTCTTGCTATCCAACCAGGTCCACTCTGTACTTGTAGTTAGACAGAAAGAGGAGGGGCAGACCCTGAAGATCAGCATTATTGTATAAGGCACCTGCCTCATTTGAGATTTCTCTATAGCCTCAAGCAAAAGGTAAGGGTATGGAGATACAATGGGCTTGATTTGCCAACAAGGGGAAGTGAGACATTTCTGCAGGCCCAGAGGAGTTTGTGGGATCTGGGAGTTAAATTTGCTCAAGCACATCTCTGTAGATATCTTTATCCCAATCTCTATGGCCACACTCCTTTTCTATCTGCTCTAAGCATAGACTAGCCTAGGCTGAGAATTTCAGCTTTCTCCAAAGTTCTGCCAATTTCCCAATTTGGTTATCTGCAGAATCCTCAGCTCATCAGCCCTCCAGCTACTAATGTCAAAGGTCTCTGCAAATGTTGCTTAGAAAACCTTGTGACTCTCATACTTTACTCAAAATTGGTCATTGAATCTCTTGAACTTGTCTTTTTATGTCTTCAAATCATCAGTGCTGGTCAGCACAATATCATCATTATAATTAGTATCTTCCTGAATCTTTCAGATGTTTAACATATTGCACGAGTTGGTACACTCCTTTCCTTTGTCATCTGTACTAGCCCCAGCTTAGCAAGTGCACTACAACATCATGCTAGGGGCTGATGCTACTCATTGCAAATGGTGGTGGGTGATGCAATTCCAAAACTCCATCCTAGTCAGCTGCCTCCCAGGACTACTCTTGGGACCTAAGCTCATAGGCAGGTTTCCTGGCAAAGGCATTCAGGGACAACTTTGAGGGAGTGCCCTTTGTGTATCCTTCTTTCTGGAATCACATGCTCCTGTATCACTGCTTCTTTGCATGTAACTGCTGAATAGCTTCTCCTCTGCTATTCTTTTCCCTCTCTCAGTCTCAAGACAAACACTCTAGTCCTGTGTGCACAGAGCTAAGAATGACAGGCAAAAACCAGCTTAAATCAATCAGTCTTTTAAGTACCTCTGATCTCTAATTCCATGTTCTAAGTAGAGATTTACTTAGCCAACAGCTATGGCCATGGGTAGCTGAAATGGTAAAGACACAACTTCTGGGGTCTATTTCTGTGGGTGGCAGGAACTTACTCAGAGAAGAGAATGATGGGTTAAGCAGGCACACCAAACTTTCTATGAGAGCTCCCTTCTCCAGGAATAGACCAGCCAACTTACTGACATCTGAGAGAGCATAAATTACAGAGTGAAATATCCCAATTATTCTGGCAAAATGTTCCTCTGGCTTCAATCAGACATATGAGAGGTAGTGTAGCCTTGCATGACAATCAGTAGAATGAAAGCTCTGTGACAGAAAGAATTTTGTCTATTTTGCTCAGGAATGTGTTCCCAGCACTTATAAAATTACCTAGGTCATAGTATGTTATCAGTAAATTTCTCAAACGAATGAGTTAATCAATACCTGATGTGAGAAAGATCTGTTTACAGTTCTAAATCCACACATTGGATTCTGGCTTAGCTTTCTTGTCTGTAAAATGGGATCACAAAAACACCTATTTTGAAGAGTTATCTTGTGGGTAACAGGGATACTGACACTGTTATATTGACCACAGTTCAAGCACACCATGAATGAGACCTTCCATTAAGAGAGAGTCATGCCCTAACCAGTTTGGCTCAGTGGATAGAGCGCCGGCCTGCGGACTGAACGGTCCTAGGTTCGATTCCAGTCAAGGGCATGTACTTTGGTTGCAGGCACATCTCCAGTGGGAGGTGTGCAGGAGGCAGCTGATTGATGTTTCTCTCTCATCAATGTTTCTAACTCTCTATCTCTCTCTCTTCCTCTCTGTAAAAAAAAAAATCAATAAAAAAATATTTTTTTTAAAAAGAGAGCAAGAGTCATGCCAGGACACAACAATGACTACTGACATGAACAAAAGCCGACTGTATTTGGCAGTGGCCACTGCAATGAAAACAAGCCATAGAATGCAGAGTAAATAACACTTTCCCAGGGAAATGATGCATTTTCCTTTGCAGGTGAATTGAGAGAATAATAGAAATAAGTAATTAGGGCAGAGCTATAGGCAGTCTTCCCTGCAAAGGCAAGTCCTTGTGATTGGTCAGAAAAAAAACAAACAGCAGCAACAGTGCCAATAAAAGTGTTAGCATGAAATCTCTTCTGACAGGGTGGCCCCTTGATAGCTCTTTTTAAAAAATATATTTTATTGATTTTTTA
>PVJC01017743.1:0-15030 GCA_004026665.1 Murina feae
CTCCGAGCCTCAGATGCAGCTGGGGGCAGGTCCCCAGTGGCCACACACACACACACACACACACAAAAGGCGCCTGGCAGACTGGGGCCATCATAGGACATCCACTGAGGGGTCCCAGACTGTGAGAGGGCACAGGCCGGGCTGAGGGACTCCCTCCACCCCGAGTGCACAAATTTTTGTGCACCGGGCCCCTAGTATAGTTATAGTCACGATGGTGCCCCTGAGGTCCCCAGAACTTACTCATCTTATGGAGACTTTTCGTGTGTGTGTGTGTGTGTGTGTGTGTGTGTGTGTGTGTGTGTTTAAAGTTCTCCTAATGCCATTCAAAAGCAAATGCTTTAAACGACATGAGGTCTCTTCTTTGTCAGAAACCAGCCCAAATCATAGGAAAAGTTGTGAACGTACTTCCCAGTGGATTATCATTGAGAGTTGAGAGAGTCCTATAAAGGTACCATAAAACATTGGTCATTAAAGTTTTTTGCTAATAAACAAATGTATCCTATATCATTATTTTAAAACTTAAATAGTGGAAAGGGACAGAATTTCCATCATAAAGATTAAAATTAAAAAAAAAATACTAAACTTCTAATTTCAGAACAGTTTTAGATTTACAGAAAAAAATGTGAATACAGAGTCCCGTCCACCTCACACCCAGTTTTCCCTAATATTAACATCTTATGTTAATATGGTACATTGATTATAATTGATGAAATATACTGATACATCATTATTAACTGAAGTCCATACTTTATTCAGATTTTCTGTTTTTTTTTGTTGTTGTGTGTGGTTTTTTGTTTGTTTGTTGTTGTTTTTTTTTTTTTTTTTTACCAAATGTCTTTTTACTGTGCTAGGATCCTGTTTTGGCTCTCACATTATTCAGCCATCCTGGGTCCTTAGACTCCTCCTGGCTGGCATAGTTTCTTCTATTTTTCTTGTTTTTTGATGACCTGGACAGTTTTGAGGATTGGCCAGGTATTTTATAAAATGTGTCTGAGTTGTGATTTGTCGGATGTTTTTCTCTGATTAGGCTGGGACTGTTGGTTTTGGGAAGGAGAACCGGAGAGGTGAAGTGTCATTTTCATCACCTACATAAAGGTGCATAGTGCCAATATGATTTATCACTGTCGAAATTGACCTTGATCACCTGGCTGAGGTGGGGACTGTCAGGTTCTCTCCTGTTACTGTCCCGCCCTCTGCACTGCACTCTTGGGAAGAAGGTCACCTTACCCAGTCCACACTGAAGGAAAAGGGAGCTACGCTTCCTCTGAGGGCAGGTACCTACATAAACGACTTGGGATTCTTCTGTGAATTAACACTTATCTCTACTCTTCCATTTATTTATTCGATGATTTATTTGAGTCAGTATGGACCCATAGATATATATTTTAGACTTTGGGTTATAATCCAATATTATATTTTGTTGCTCAAATTATTTCAGCTTTGGTCACCAGGAGCTCTTTCTGTTGTTCTTGTGTCTCTCTGACATACTTCCTACCGACATAGGGTTTTTGTGTGCCTGGTTTTTTGTTTGTTTTTAAGCACTCCCCACTTTCTGGCACTATGAGATGCTCCAGGCTCAAAACCAAAAACAAGCCCTGACCGGTTTGGCTCAGTGGATAGAACATCAGCCTGCGGACTGAAAGGTCTCAGGTTCGATTCTGGCCAAGGGCGTGTATGTACCTTGGTTGCGGGCACATCCCCAGTAGGGGGTGTGCAGGAGGCAGCTGATTGATGTTTCTCTCTCATCGATGTTCTAATGCTCTATCCCTTTCCCTTCCTCTCTGTAAAAAAATCAATAAAATATATTTAAAAAAAACAAAAACAAAAAACAGGGTTGGGGTTGAGCAGAGGTCAAGACTAAAGGAGAGATTTGTTTGTGGCATCATACCCAGGAAGGTGACAGCTGAAGTCTTGGAATGAAATCATCCTTGGTTGGAGAAGGTGTTGGTCCAGAAGACTGGCCAACTACAGGACCTTGGAGAATACTAACACTTGTAGATGATTGTAGGAGAGAAAACAGACAAAAATGGACACAGACATACCACAAAAAGGCCAATGTGATGGAGGCTAAAGGGAGAAAAACCCAGGAGAAGGGACAAGTGTGATGGGGGTCTCAGAGGGGCTGGTGGGCTTGACCTTTTGAGAGCCATGGCCACAGAGGAAGACTGGAGCTGATTGTAGTGAGAGGGCAGGTTCAGGCTGGGGCACTGCAGAGAGAAGTAGCAACAGCTTCCTCTTCCATCTGCAGTTACTTCTCAGTCTCTTTAGAAGGCTCTTTGCTGCCCAGTAAATGTTGATGTTACCTAGGACTCTATCCTTGGCTCCCAACAGCTAGGATTCTCTTGGTTTCAAATAACAGCAGCAACTCCGGCTGGCTTGAGCAGAAAGATTTATTGGAAGAAGACAAGGTTACCTCACAGGACCCAAGGGTTACGACTGGACTTTGCACATAAGCTTTAACTAGAAATCAAGCACCACAGGATTTCTCCAGCTTCTTTCTTATGCCCCTCTTGGTGTCTATTTCATTTTCTGCCTCCATCACAGATCAGCTGTCTCAGATTCCAGGCCACGTGGTGGAAAACATCTGCCACTTGCTCAGAGTCATACCCACACCCTCAGCCACTCAGAGGAGCACTGCTGTCTCACTTTCATTCCTCATGTCTTCCAAAGGAAGAGAGTGAGTGGACCAACTTGCATAGATGCCCACCCTTGAGCCATCCAACTAAGGGCAGACCCACAAGGTCATGCTGCACAGACAGGGCAGGGACTGGGACCTGGGGGAGAAGCTGAGGGAAAAGCTTACAGGATGGGCATGAGGACTGGGCTTGAGGGAGTGATGAGGAGAAGGTGACATGAGCAGCTTCTGGTCTGTGCTCTGAAAGCTTGGGTTCTCCTCAGTAGCAAATTCTAGAGGTGCTCCGCTCCCTAGATCAGGTGCCAGCCATATTCTTTTCTTCTAAGAAAGAAAACCGAACAACTGCCCAGCTCTTATCAACTTCCTCTAGGCCCACGCAGCCCTCAGTGGACCTTGGGGAGCACCCATTGGCCATGTCTACTCTTGGGGAAGCGGAGTTGACTGTTTCAGGGGCCAACTGAGCCTGTTTCTGTGGTCTTTGAACTTGGGACTGGACAGAAGCCGGGCCAGGTGCAATTTAGAATGGTGGGAGGCTGATGGTGACTACGGCATAGAGACGGAGTCAGGGGTGCTGGTCCTAGTTATCCTAGACACCAGCTGTGCCACTGCCTTCCCTGTGTTAGACTCCACGGACTGGCCCACCACTTTCCAGTGCATTACCTCTCTGTCCAAGCCAGCGGTCGCCAACCTTTCAGACCTCACGGACCACCAGCTGGCGACCGCTGGTCTAAGCTACTTTGAGTTTCAAATAACTTTGAGTAGGTTTCTGGGAGCCTGGGCTAATCTAACATCAAGGGAGTTGTTCACAGCCGGGCCCATAACCTCCCATTTCAACTGGAGAAAGTGACCCCTCCCTTTCTCTTGTCACGTTTCCTGGGAGAAATGAGGTCCAACATAGTGCTTGCAACAGGAGGTTTTGGTGTGCTGGCAATGGCTGACATACTGGCACTTGATGGTGTATTATTCCAACTTTGATATTTAAAAAATTGAAAATCAGCATGACTTACATATGAAGATAAGGATCAATGACTCAATGATTCAATTTATGATGAAAATACACTTGCTGGACAAAACTCTAGGGCTTTTCACCAGCCAGAACAACCTGAAGTAAAACACACATGATACCATCCTGGCCCCACTGGCAGGAATAGCTTTCGATTTACAGAAAATTTTTGAAGATGGTAGAGTTCCCATAAACTCCTCAGCCAATTTCCCCTATCATTAACCTCTTATATGAGTATGACATATTAGTCACAATTAATGAGCCACTGCTAATACAATATTATTAACTAAAGTCCATACCCTATTAGTGTTTCCATGATGTCCTTCCTTATTCCAGGATCCCATCCAGAATACCAAATTACACTGAGTTATGTTTCTTTAGGCCCCTCTGATTTATCACAGCATAAGACCTTATTTTTACTAAGCTTATCTGCTAATAATCTGTGTTAGAACGATGCTTACTTAATGGTTCTATTTTACAAATTTACATTTTCTCCATCTTTAAATATCTAATACTTTTATAATTTGAATTACATTAGATATTTTCCTCACGTTGTTAATGTTAGGGGTTCTGAACATCTAGAGATAAAATGTTAGCATTGATGCTGGTATTTATTTAAGTAGATGCTGAGTGTCCAGTGTCACAGTTTTTGTTGCAGTTTCGTAGTTACTGGCCCAAAATAAAGGGTTCTGCGAGTAAGTTCTTCCCTCAATACCTTTACTCCACTCTGTTCTTCCTCTGTGGACAGCTGGAGAAGACTCACCTGCGCCCGTCTTGCACAGCCAGTGCCCTGGGGGCATTTTTCAGTGATGCCTTTGACCCTGGGTACGTTATCCTAGAGCAGTCTTAAGGCTTTGCATTCCCAGCACCTTGCTCATTACTCCAAACCTAATGAGCACACGGCACAGGTAGGTGCTATTTTTGTTCAACCAAATTGAAGGCATGAAGGAAACGGGCCCACTGGCAGGAGAAAGCGGCTGTTCTCCTGAAGTTAGGAACTGATGAGAATCAGGGAGCCCAGGTGGCGTGGCAAAGGCTAGTAGAGGCGTGGAGGGTTGCAGAGTGGGGGGTTGAGAGTGAAGAGGAGGGGGTGGGGGCCTCCCCAGTGGCAGAGCCTGACTCAGGGTGGCTAGCCACAGGAAGGCAACTACCTGTAAAGACTGTAATGACCACCTCTAGGATTCAGGGACGCTGCCAACGATCCGCATCTGAAAACCACGAGGAAGAGTTTAATCGCAAGCACGCAGTGCTGCAGAGTGAATGTGGACATTTAAATACACGAGTCTACTGGTCTCCCCTGAAGTTGCCGAAAGCCCCTCGCAGCGTCAGGCTTCACTTCTGTCCGTAGTTCATGGCATATTCGAAGTCTTTAAAGCTGACATGGCCGTCTGAGTCTCGGTCTACTTCCCTGGGAAATGAAACAAGAAGTTACTTACAGGTTTCTTTCACTCCACGTGTGCATCAGGGGCTCATCAGAATAAATCTTTTGCATGTTTATGGGAGAGGCACCTATTGATCTACTTGAAGGCGAAGGCTGATGCCTAGTTTTTCGCTTACATTGATAAGTGGGAAGGAAATAATATATTCTACACATTGAATGGAATGAAGCCAACCCACAAGTTGTCAGAAAGCAGGACTGATGGTTCTTCCAGTCATTTTTGCAAATTCGTTCTGTGATATATTGATGAACACATATGCTTTACCCAACAGAAATGAGGAATAAGCCAGTAAGGCAGCGGTTCTCAGCCTTCCTAATGCCGCGACCCTTTAATACAGCTCCTCACGTGGTGGTGACCCCCAACCATAAAATTATTTTTGTCGCTACTTCATAATCGTAATGTTGCTACTGCTATGAATCGTCATGTAAATATCTGATATGCAGGACGTATTTAGGCGACCCCTGTGAAAGGGGTCGTTTGACCCCCAGGTTGAGAACTGCTGTCATAAGGGGTCGGAGCATTTTGGGAATAGTAACGAAGGGAACCATGGATCTGGGCACTGATGCTCGGAAGGGACCCTTTTCCGGGTGGAAGCATCGAGCTTAAAGAGGTGAATGGTCTCACCAGAGGACACTGCTGGTGAGTGGCAGGCTTGGAGATCAAACCAGGATCATTAAATTCCAAAACCAGGGTTCTATACATTACTGCATGTTGCCTCCCTACGTAAATAAGATGTTCAGGAGAGAAGGGGTTGGACTGCAGTTTCCACGGGGCGGGCTAACTAGCTCCTGAAGTTCTCACTGGCTTCATTCGTGGCCTCGTAAGATCTGCTAAATCCTCACCTACACCCCAGCGTTTTTTCTGAGTCCGCTAAAGAGTGGTGAGGCTGTGAGCATCTGGCGGGCAGGCTGAGGGGGTGGGTGGCCTCAGTGGGGTTGGCCCTGTGAGCCCCTGAGACAGGAGGCTTGCCACCCAAACAGGGAGCAGGGGAATGGCACCCACGTGGGTAGATTACCCCATGTCAGAGGACGTGATTACTGCCTATTACCCTTACCAGTAAAAGTAATGTTTATTTAAACAGAGCGTCTGAAAGGATAACTGATGAGTCGTGGTCACCATTCCTCTTTGAGGGGCATTCTAAAACAAAGCTTTAACACGACTTATGGAAATTATATTCCGTTGAAACGACAAATGGTTTCAACCATGACACAGAGCTTTTCAAAACCAAGATTGGCCCAACTAACAGAGCCACTAATCGGTGGAACTGTTTTAAAGCAGGCTTTTAAAATATTGAATTCTAAAATAAACTTTCTGAATATTTCATGCCAAAGTCTCTGAAGTCTTTAATGGTCCTGGATGGAGCGATGATAATTTTTCATTCTTTTGAAGTAGAGAAAAACCCCACTTCTCCGCCCCAGGGCAAAACCATGTTGCAGTGTGTTAGTATAAAATGACTGCAGACTGTGGAGACCATCGTTCTTGTTACTTCTTTTGGTAAAATATACATGACAATTTCATGCTATACAGGACCAAAAGCAGAATGTCAGATCTCTTCTAAGGGATTAGAAGTAATCAGCATCACATGTTAGTGACTACAGAACAGAAACCATCACTTGTATTAAATTAGGTCATTGAAGGTTCTTAATATTGCCTAAGTATTTTTCCCCCCCAAGGAACTGGATTAGATAAATGGCCTTTATTCTTTCCGGTCTGAACTGGTATGGTTGAATTCTACATCTCAGAGGGTGAGTTAAGTGGATAACGGAGAAAAGTAATGTTTAGAATAAATGACTTCTGATAATATTCTTGGTGTGTTTATTCACTTATTGAGACGCTGCATGCTTGCAGAAAAAGGGAACCCCTTTGCCTGATTTTCTCAGCAAATGGCCTTCACTGAAATAGCATTCACTTCTTTTTATTTTTCTGCTGTCATAGCCAAAGCTTCCCATCCTAAAATGGACACAGCATCACCGAGAGGTGCTAAAACGGAAAGGTTTATTCATAAGGTGTGGAGTGGCATTTTATTTATGTAATGAATGGAGGAACACTATGTGTATATTTAGAAGGAGACATGGTAAAATACTTTCTGCCTTCCAACTTTTCTTCCTCATCGCACATTTATATGAGCAGATCTGGTTGCTTCGGGCAGTGAGAAGAGGAAATTCGCATTTCAGAGCTATCATTTTAAAAGCTAAAATATACTGTTGTGCAGCGCAGACACAATTATTGCGAAGAAGGAAGGTTTCATGGCACCCACACTCAGGCACGGATGAAGGAAGAGCAGATGTGGCTGGAGGGTGGAATCGGTGGTGTGGGGAGGAAGTGGAGATAACGGTGCTGGGTAGGAAAGTTTTATTGCTTCTGTTTATAGTATTCAGCCCTAAAAGGAGTGTATTTGGGTTATGAAATGAGAGTGTGTATTCAGCAGGAAACCAGGCGCCACGCCTCACCCCGACTAGAAGGAAACTCCACGATGGCCAGGACTTTCCCTCGTTCACCCCGAGTTCCCACCTCTTAGTGCAAAGCAGGCAAAGAACGGATTTGTGGGACGAAGGAGTCAGGGGAAACAGCAGACAATGTGACGCAATACCTACTGCCCTCCAGGAAGTACTGGGGGATTACAGAGAGAGTATATCACCACTGCCTTTATGAAGTCTGATGACTGGCCCGAGAAATAATACACACCAATGAGGCCCCCTAGGAACCATCACTCAGGGACCTAAAAACAATGGGAGTTATGGTCTATGCCCAACCACATTATACAAACACAGACGGGGCACAAGAGAGACCAAGGCAGGGGTGAGCTCTGGGGAGTGAGGCTGCAGAGGATGGCACTGGACGGAAGGGACCCCCCCAATGAGTGGCAGGCTGAACGGTTTAGGGATAAAGAGCAGGAAATTGGACGCCAAGGCAGAACAGGGAGAATCCTGCCCACAGGTGAAATCTGAGCACTTCAATCCAGGTACCTGGCTGCTCTCTCACCAGCCCTGTGGACATAGGTAAGGTGGCCCTTGAACAACGCTGGTGTTAGGGGCTGACTTCCTGATAGGCAGTCAAAAATTTTGCATGTAACCTGACTTCCCCCCGAAACTTAACCACTAACAGCCTCCTACTGACCAGAACATAAGCAGTCAATTAACACAGATTCTGTATGCTATATGTATTATATATGGTAGCCTTAGAATAAAGTAAGTGAAAAGAAAATGGTATTATGAAAATCATAAGAGAAATTACATTTGCAGTATTTATTGAAAATAATCCATGTATAAGTGGACTCCTGCAGTTCAAGTTTCAATTGTAGACATATAAACAAGCTTATATTTCAGAACTGGCTTTTCAAAGGAGCTAACAAAGCTTATATAGATGTGTGAGAGAAATATAAATTGTTATCGATAATAACTGCTTTTAGAAATGTAGATCCAATTAAATGAAAGACCTTCTGGTTTGCTTGGTTTATTTTTCTGTTTTGTTTTGTTTGTTTGTTTTAAAATACATTTTTATTGGTTTCAGAAGGGAGAGAAAAAGGGAAGGAGGGAGGGAGGGAGGGAGAGAGAGAGAGAGGGAGAGAGAGAGAGAGAGAGAGAGAGAGAGAGAGAAACATCAATGATGAGAGAGAATCATTAACCAGCTGCCTCCTGCATGCCCTCTACTGGGGATCGAGCCCACAACATAGGCATGTGCCCTTGACTGGAATCAAACCCAGGACCCTTCAGTCCACAGGCTGACGCTCTACCCATTGAGCAAAACCAGCCTGGGCTAGTTTGCTTGTTTTTTGAGATGCAAAAGGAAGACCCAAAATTGATTTTGGAAGTAGTCATTCAAGAGAGCTGAAATGCTCTGTAATCGGTATAGACCTCCTAGGACCACCTGGGTGGAAGGGAATGACAAGCAAAATAAGAAAGGGTACAGAAAGAAGGGGTTACCAAGAGATATGTAGGGGGAGACTGGGATTTTGTACAAGTAGAACTGGCCCATGAAAAAATCCCAGTGGTGCAATGATCAGGAATCCTTGAATTACCTGCAGCTGTTTATATCACTTCACACCTCCCCATCTTCACCAAGGGGTGCAACAGGCACACACTCTAAGGGGGGATGGTGTGTTGGGGGTGTCTGTGTTGAGTTAGGCGATGAGTTTGGTCTGAGTGGGCGCAGGAGAGTGCAAGAGAAGCAAGTGGGGAGCGGTAAGATGATCTATCCATTGAATGAATTAAGAGAGATAGGAACTCTGAGCCAAAAGCTGTCCAGAACTGCAAAAAAAAATAAATTTATACACACACACACACACACACACACACACATACTAGTGGCCCAGTGCACGAAATTCATGCACATTAAATGGGGATTAATTAGAGGAAATATTTTAATATTGCTATTTGCCCTATATAATAGAAGTGTCAGATTAAAGAAAATTAGTAAAACTTATATGAAAATCTTCCTCCTGTCAGAGTCTGGGGTGCACCATGGAACCCAGAGTCAAGTCTTCAACCACCCACGTGCACCTCAAAATCGCTCGAGACCCAAACCTGGACGGCTCCCCTTTATTGGGCTAGATCCAGACCCGGCTGGTCTCACCCTGTCAAGCCCTGCCAGGTGGGGGTGCAGCCTCAGGTCTCCTGGGTGCCAGGGCAGGGGGGCACTGCCTGAGATCCCCCATCAAGCCCTGCTGGGCAGAGGGAGTGGTCTGTGACCCCCCAGCCTGGTGCCAGGGCAGGGGGCACAGCCTGAGGTCCCCTGGCCTGGTGCTGGGGTAGAGGGCATGGCCTGAGGTCCCCTGGCCCAGCACCAGGGTGGAGGGCACACCTTGAGGGCCCCCATCAAGTCCCACTAGGTGGGGGGCATGGCCTCAGGTCCCCCGGCCTGGCACCAGGGAAGATGGTGCAGCCTGAGTTCCTCTGGCCTGGTGCCAGGGCGGGGGGAGCAGCCTGAGGTCTCCTGTCAAGCCCTGCAGGTGGAAGGCACAACCTGAGGTCCCCTGTCAAGCCCCATGCAGGAGGTGGGTGGGCGCGCAGCCTCAGGTCCCTGCTGATTGCTCCTTAAGGCTCGTTATGGGAACTTAGCCTCACCTGTGGGTGCAAATTGACCGGAGTGACAGTCAATTTGCATATTCCCTCTTTATCATATAGGATATATATATTTTCGTATTTTCCGGCGTCTAAGACGACTGGGCGTATAAGATGACCCCCAACTTTTGAGAAGATTTTCCTGGGTTAAAAAGTCTGGACAGAGACCGTATGCGGCACAAAAAGGAGCCGATGGGAGACACTTGTGGTCTCCGTCCGGCTCCATTGAAATGAATGGAGTGCGGCCATTTTTGAGCTCCCCCCACCATATGCGGCGACCACAGATTTTCCAGTCCGGCTCGGAAGTTTCAGCACCCACCCTATAAGATGACATCCGGTGTATAAGACGACCTCTGACTTTTGAGATCTTCCTGGGTTAAAAAGTCGTCTTATATGCTGGAAAATACAGTGTGTGTGTATTTTTTTTTTGGGGGGGGGGAGGTGTTTTAAAATCCCACAGGGCATGGAGTGGGGGTTCCTGACAATTCTATTAAGCCTTGGAGGTGCAGGAAGACCTTGGATGACCCTGGCATTCATGGAGAATTTCAGGCAGGAGTAGATTCGGTCTATTCAGCTGAGTTCTAACAGTTTTTGTATCTGTTAAAATACATTTTTCTGACTCATCACAGAAGTGGTTATAATTACTTTCATCAGCATGAGCCTTAGCATTTGCCTCTTTTACATCCTGATTTGTTAGCCAAGATTTTGTTCTGTCCCTTTTTGTGATGCTGTGAGAACTTCGACAGCCCAGACCAGATGGGCCCTGGTGACCCAGGAGCAGAGTGGTCCCTTCTGAAGGTGCCAGCGTTTCACACTGAGAATCTTTAAGTGAAGCTATAATGTTGCTCTAATACACTCTGAAGAAAGACATAAGTTGTTGCTTTTTTCATTTAAAAGAATATATATAAATAGTGAATGTTTCTCACAAGTAGTAAATGTTTTATTTTGTACAAAAATATTTACACCATAGCATTTCTTGTAATGTTCTGAAAGTAGTTATTTCTTTGAAAATATTTTTTTTGCTGTAAAATAAGTTGAGGGAGTGCCCTATGGCCAGCTCTCTAAAGCCAAATTTCACACTGGAATAATTGTTTTGGCCAAGTTACTTTAAAAATAAAAACGAAAGAGGAAATGGTTCAATTTCATTACATTGAAACAATAAAATATTTTCTATTAAAATGATATAAAGACTATAAAAGTGACATTTTTCAGTGGAAACAAGAATACAAATGAACACACATATTACAGCTGTGATGTCATACACAGCTATATTTATTCGGGTAAAAGTTGAAAGTTATATGCTCAACAGAAACTTTGTCTTATGAGTAATCAGCCTTAACATCAATCTATTTTTCAACTAAAATATTTCTTTCTCTTCAGTCGGAATTTTCTAAACAAGTGACCTTATTTCTCAAGGATAGATCCCCAGTAGCCAGATCAGGGTTTTGCAACCTCAGCTGATGTTTTGGGCTGGACAACTCCTCGTTGGAGGGCTGTCCCATGCACGGAGCATGTTTAGCAGCGTCCCTGGTTTCCACCCATTAGATGCCAGTAGCCCTCTCCTCTCTAGTTGTGACTGTCAGAATTGTCTCTAGATATTGCCAAGTGTCCCCTGGGGAACAAAATCATCCCGGGTTGAAAACCACTGAGGTAGGCCCTGGCCAGGTAGCTCGGTTGGTTAAAGTGTCTTCCCCATATGCCATATGCCAAGGTTGTGGGTTTGATCCCTGCTCAGGGCACATACAAGAATCAATCAACAAATGCATAAATAAGTGGAACAACAAATCAATGTTTCTCTCCCCCCCCCTCCAAAATCTATAAATTAAAAAACAAAACAGAAAACCACTGAGCTAGAGGAACATTGAAGGCAATTCTTTGGAACATTCCAGCTACATCTGCACTTGCTATAATTGCTTTAAAGATTTTTTTTTTTTGACAAGTGATTTGGGGGGCAGCTGAGGCATGTTTCTTGGATGGATTATGCAGAGAACTGCCTCACCATCCCTAGGTTCCAAATTGAGCCCAGCAAGACCTCACTCAGAAGCCAGCTCCTGGTGGCAGTGCCAGAGCCAGTGACGGGCGCATGGACCTGAGCTCCCAGTGAAGACGCCGACAGGCAGCAAGTACTGAGCCCCTGGGACAGTCCCGCGGGGCTTTCCAAGCTGATGCCCTATGGGTTCACCTGAAACATCCATGAGAAATGTAATGTGGAGGCAAAGATTTCCGTGAGCAACGTTTTCTTTGTGGAATTTCTGGGGTGCGGCAAAGGGAGAGAGACTCTCCTTCGCTTTGATTCTTTACAGAATAATTTAAACTCCAGTCAAAATGGCATTATTTTCTAAATAGGGACAGAGCTGTCACACTGACTGGAAAGTGAGAGTAGAAATCACCCTCTACGCTGGGAGCCCTGCTGGGCCTGAGAGGACCCGCCAATTGCAGATGTGACGATGGTGATGATGATGATGACTGCTTCTCCAGGAACCCGCTGCTGCCTCCCACTGGCATCCTTGCCTTTTTGTTGATGAGAGGTCTGCGGGCTCTACTCAGTTTGGTTCATTCATTTTACCTTTCTAAAGACACGTGTTAGGAAGAGCCACTGAGACATGCAGGAAAGCCAAGGAGATATGGAGGTGATTTCCGTCTTGTCTGGGCCTCTATGTTCAGAGTGTGTCCGACTCCCTTGGTGCTCCATCTGTCACAAGGCCGGAGTTCCTCTCCCAGCTGCCCCTGCACCAAGGGCCCCTTGCTGGTGGCCTGGGGCTGCTCTAACACGTAGGGTGGCCCTCACACAGATTAGAGAGCTCTCTGGAAGTATGAAAAAAGAAGGACTTAGTCCCATAGGCAGCCCTTGACCAAGGAGGGAACAGGTGCCAATGGGTAATTGCTCTGTGCTCTGTCCCTTGGGCACACACCGCGGGCTCTCGGTTCTGGTGAGATTCAGTTCCAGTGGCTCATAAAGGTACTAAACTGGGTACCAGACCCTTGAGTTGGCTTCTGCCATCCTCTGTTCCACTGCTGCTCTCGGAGGTTATCTCCCAAACCACCTGCACGCAAGCCCTCATCGACTGCTCTGCTTTCAGGGGGAGCCCAGGATGAGACACAGCGGAGAGCTTATCTGAAGGTGACCTTCTCATGGCACATTGTGTTTTTATTTTTTAAAAAATATTTTTATTAATTTTAGAGAGAGGAAGGGAGAGAGGAACATTGATGAGAGAGAGAAACATCGATCGGCCATCTCCTGCACAGCCCCCACCGGGGACCAAGCCCGTAATCTGGGCCTATGCCCTGACCAGGAATTGAACCAGCGACCTCTCAGTGCACCGGACGACACTCAGCCCACTGAGCCACACTGGCCAGGGCTTATGGGGCCTGTTAAACTGCCATCGGCCATAGCATGTCACATGCTCAGATTCTCACTCGGGCGAGGGGGATCTACTTGAAAGGATCTGTTCTCTGATCCAGAGTGTTCCTCTATTTGGAAAATGATTTCAAGAGCAAATGACACATTGCCTTGAAGAAGAGCTCCAAGTTTGAAGTTTCAGGCGACTGGAATGTCAGAGTCAAACCAGGAAAAGATAGCAGCCGTCTTCTCTTCTCCAATACAGGTCTGAATAACATTTAGCCTATTAACAATACATAGTGTTATTAGACTTTACACTTTCCTTCAGCAGGGGGACATCATATTCCTGAGAGAGTTCTTCCGTCTTCTGGATGCACAAGGACAGCCACGGACTAGCCATGAGCAGGTGGTGGCTTGGCCATTTAGGATGAGCTTGGAAGGATAACACGATGACCAGATCATGAGCAGAGAATGACACAAGCCAGGCAAGACTCTGGCCTCGTTAGGACCTGGCTCAGCTGCTAGACGACAGTGGACATTGCTGGTTACTTCCCCAGCACCCACCCAGGCCCGCTGTGCCAGGCAGCAGCTGGATCCCCACCCCAAACTCCAGAAGTGGGATTTGACTGGCCTACCCCAGACATTATAATCCCACCCTGCTTAGCAAGTGATGGTCCAAGGATTAATGGATTGGCTTAAACCAATTAGTACGTGGCATCCTCCCCGGCACCACTAACTGGTGAAGAGTTGGTCCAACCATAACGGAGCCCAGGAATTTTGTTTGCGTTAAGACATCTCTCCCATTGGACAGCTGGGATGCGGAAGTGAGGTCTGGTACTACAACAGCCCCTTTCCTACCACAAGTTCTTGGATCCAGTGGTGCACTGACCCAAACATTCACGCACATGGTTTTAAGTGTCGATTATGAGCCCGAGAATGGAGTTATCCATAGTGAGGGGAAGAGTCGGAGGAATTGCAGAGTGAGCTAGAGCCTAACCAAACTGTGCCTGATGCTGGAGCTCTCAGGGTGGTTAAGGCTGTTTGAAACGGACTTCCTGCTACTTGCAAGTAAGTGTCCCGGCGTACCAGGTGTCCCACCTGGAATCACTGAGCCTTGCAACATTTGGAACTTGGTAGACACAGAGCAGATACTCGATGCCCACAATATTTTTGAAATGATTATTTCATTTTGGAAAGGACTCTAAAATAAGTCCGTTTTCTCTTTAGGTGCTATCGCCTGATTCTGGACTATTCTCCACAGTTCTACATTCTAAAGAAGTCATTTTTTTTCCTGTCTCCAAGAAAAATTTCTGTTCACAGTGCCTTAACTGTGATTATGTGCTAAAAGAGGCTATTGATGGGTCCAATATGGCTTTTTCCCTAAAGAGTGACAAGACAGATTCTCTGGTCCAAAAAAAGAAAACTAAATAAATAAATAAATAGGAGAAAGGGGAAAAAAAATGGATGTAAAATGCAGTCGCAGCTGGCAAAAGTGATTACCCATAAATAATGACTCACTTTTTCCTATTTACTAGGTTTTAAAAATGAGGAGT
>PVJC01017743.1:15130-32242 GCA_004026665.1 Murina feae
GGGGGGGGGGCAAACCCATCCTACCTTCCTCGTGTGAAGTATGAATGGAGACAAAGCCACTTCTAGTTCAAATACATAATCACTTCAGCGGAGACATCTAGTACCATCTTGAACTTGATTATGAGATAAAAGAAATGGGACAGAGATGGCAATCATTTAATCTCTTAAGAACAGCTATTCTGAAAAGCTTTTCACTCCAAGCTCAATAGACTTCTGGCAGGTTATGATCCGGCCAGAGAGAAAGCATAATGATGAGGAAAATGATGTTTTCAGTAACACACACTTTTACAGTACAAGCCCTTCCACAAAGGAGGCAATGAAAGGGGCTCGGACCACTTTGACAGACGGCGTAAGGGCTCCGAGCACAGGCTCCGAGCGCAGGCGCCGCGGCCTCCCTCAGAGCAACACGTTCCCATCTCTGGCTGCGGGTGTAGGAATGAGCAGAGCGTTCAAGGGTAATGGAGGGAAGACGACCTCCTTGGTGGGTTCGGAGGCTTGGGGAGATGGGCTAAGAGAATAAGCCTTAACGAGCCGCATTCTGCTAATGCAACCAGCAGAGCTGAAGTGGACGCAGGGATCGCGAACAGGAAGCCACTGATCCAGGCCCCGCTAATGGCACCGTTAGCCACCGTTGGATGGGAGGTCTGCTATTTTAAAAGCACATTTTAAAGACACCGATTGTCTCATAGTGCTCATTTTCTCTAAGAGTAGAATATTTTCCAAGTGGAATATGTTTTTAATAGGATACAGCAGTTACAGGATTTTTGTTTGCTTATTTTTTTCTTTTTAAAGGAAATGTGGTAAAATTGAACGTAAAGTTTATCTGAAAAACAAACAAAAACGCCAGAAAATTTTTCAAAAAAACAGTAATATCAAAACAAAATATGATGCCTGGCCGATTAAAACAGCGTGATTAGGACCCAGGAATCAGTGTGTGGGGACAGCACCCAGAGCATGTAAACGCACAGGAACCCGGCAAAGGTTAAAGGGAGCATTTCCAATTGGTGGGGATGAGGCAGGTTGGTAGGAAAAGGAGCTGGGGTCCTGGGCTATCTGTTTTGGGGATGGGCGGAGTTTGATTTCATGGCAGTGCCTGCTACACGTTGGACAAACTGACTTCCTTCTCTTCCCGAGAGCATAGCTAAGCCCCACAGCTAAGCCTCTCTTGTAATTAGACTCAATTAGCAATGGCATGATGATATACAACAGTGGTTCTCAACCTTCTGGCCCTTTAAATACAGTTCCTCATGTTGTGACCCAACCATAAAATCATTTTCGTTGCTACTTCATAACTGTCATATTGCTACTGTTATGAATCGTAATGTAAATATCTGATATGCAGGATGGTCTTAGGCGATGCCCGTGAAAGGGTCAGGGGTTGTTCGACCGCCTAAGGGGTCGCGACCCACAGGTTGAGAACTGCCGATATAGAAGAATATAGTAACAGCCTGCGTGGCTCGGCAGACTGAGCATCCTCCCATGCACCAAGAGGTCACCAGTTCTATTCCCGGTCAGGGCAATGGAAACATGTCCAAGTTTCCGCCTCGATCCCCAGTAAGGGATGCGCAGGAGGCAGCTGATCGATATTTCTATCGCTCTCTAAAATCAATAAAAGCGTATTTTCTAAAAAAGAAAATAGAAACACAGAATACCCACTGCTCCATCTAACTAAGAACACTCTAATTTCAAAGGAGTGTGCAGGACCTGACCGGCACCCAGGGGCTGTGCCATGGCCGAACCCTGAAAGACACTGGCATAGTGTGTAGCTGAGCCTTGCCGGGGACCCCAGGGATTTTCTCCAGACGTGAAAACCCTATCAGGTCACATTCTTCATTGGATGATGCAGAAATTTACAAAAATTAAGGATTTTTCTTTCAGTGTTTACACTCTAGTTTTATATAAAACACCTGGGAAAATAAGATTTTTACCTCCCAGCCCGTTTCCCATCGATGTGCATCGGTGAGCCAACAGAAACTCTGGCCTTAGCTCAGCATAATTATCATAAATTATTTACGTTTTCATTGACAACATGCTCCCAGCATTTAAAACCTCAGGTCTGTGGACAATGATAAACAACGTAAAGAAATGAATATTTCATAACGAAACAGTTCCCTCAGATGATCAGCAGCACTCTGTTAATAAAAGCCCACCTATCTTCGCAAAGTCACACCGGATGGGATGACCGCGGGGGCTTGGAACACGAGAAGTTCAGCAGAAGGAAATGAAGGTTCCGAGGGCACACAGCAAGTGTTTAGAAAATTAGGAAATGCGCCGAGAATGTCAATGTGGCCAAAATAATCAAATAACCAAAATAATTCAAATCCCAGGCAAGGCCATGGGGCTCTCGGTACAAGCCAAGAGCGGATATTTTAGGACTGAAACCCTGAAACGGGATTTGCTTTCTGTCCTTGAAGTAATAATTCTCAGGGCTGATAATAGGGGTGGGGAAGAAAGGGGATGTAACCCCCCTAAAATGAGGTCTGGCAAACTGCGTATGACACCCCGTGCCCCAACCCTGACAGGCCTCTCTCCTGCTGCCCAGCACTGAGAATTATTCTTAAAAAAAAAAAAAAAAAGTTTGTATTGACGAGAGAGATAGGAAGGGAGAGGGAAAGAGAGAAACGTTGATGGGCTGCCTCCCACATGCCCCCTGCTGGGGATCGAGCCCACAATCTGGGCATGTGCCTTGACCAGGAATCCAACTAGGGACCTATTTTTGGTACATGGGTTGGTGCTTCACCACTGAGCCACACCGGCTGGGAGAGAATTATTCTTAAAGCAGGGGCCCCACTATGCCGTGAGCTGGCACGGCATTTGCCTTAGTGGGTGGTTGGGGGGTGGGGAGAAGAATCCTCAGAGGTTCTGGGCATGAGGGGTTGCCGTAATGTGCAAAACACTTAAGGACATCAGAGGGGTGGGGGTGGGGGGGTTCTTCCGAGCCTTGGGGAGAAACTCTCCCTGAAATGGCCACACTAATACCAATCTCGGGGATTCAAATGACTGGCCCCATCCGGTGTGACATTTTCTGCCGATGATCTAGTCCCTGGTGCCTGCAGGCAGGGCCACATCATTGATTACCCTGCGCCTCAGCCACTAAAAGAGACCTGGATCATCATTAAAGACATTAAGTGCTGATCTGTGCTGGCTAAGTGAGTTAAAAGGTTCGTGCCCCTCTAGTAACAACTCCAAGAGGCTATTTCAGGATATTTATTAAACAAGTTAAGTATTTACATTACGCCCGAGCACAGAGGCACGGCCATTGAGGGCATCAGTAGGAGGAAATGAAACCAGGGGAATTTATGTTGGGAGAACTCGACCTTTTCAGGTTCCCAGAAGTGGGTGCTGCGGACCCAACGAGAATGAGTTTGGGGTGGGTGGGCAGGCACCCAGGGTGTCCTGACCATTGCCTCCCCAAATCTTTATTTCTTTAAAGGTGCAGAAATGACGCGCTTCTCCTTTTATTGAGCTTTAACCACTCTGGCTAGTACATATGATGAAGGCGTTCATTTTCCGGCTACTAAAATCTTTTTAATGGAGTTGAAGAAGGCAACCAGGAACAGCC
Source organism: Murina feae (assembly GCA_004026665.1). NCBI lineage: Eukaryota > Metazoa > Chordata > Mammalia > Chiroptera > Vespertilionidae > Murina > Murina feae. The sequence continues at coordinate 18,693 of PVJC01017743.1, forward strand.
CCTCCCACCCCCAGGCGTTTCCTTCCAGTGCGTACAGTCTACGACTCGGAAAGCAGTGATTAAGGATTGAGATATGACTTAGGAAATCTCCTACAAAACCTAAAAACGAATGAAAATGGGCCTATGACTCCTATAATTTTCCCCATAATTAAAATTTTACTGCAATAATAATGATGGATCCAATCCCAAAGAAGTATTTGCGTTAGCCTGTGACGCCCACTATGGCAAAGGAACCATGTTTTCTCAAATAAAGCAGCAGTCTATGAACACTGCGCCATCTGTGTGAAGACGGTCATCAGTGTCCTGCCTCGGATGTAAACTTGCAGTGAGCAGAGACCACACACATCTCGCGCACCATGCCTTTCTTTGCACTTGACACAGTGCCCACCACACGCTGGCATTCAAGAAACATATGCTGAATATATGCCTATGTGAACAGGAAAGTGTGGGCATGAGAAAAAGAAATATCACTTATCATCCCATGATCTTTTTTTTTTTTTTTTTAATGTTTTTACTGATTTTGGAGAGGAAAGGAGGAGGAGAGATAGAAACATCAATGATGAGAGAGAATCATTGATCGGCAGCTGCCTCCTGCACGCCCCCTACTGGGAATCGAGCCCCCAACCTGGGCATGTGTGTGCCCTTGACGGGAATCGAACCTGGGACCCTTCTGTCCACAGGCTGGCTGACTATCCACTGAGCCAAACCAGATAGGACCCAAACCATTATCTTAAACCAATTGCTATGGTTGTTTTGGCACCTGTCCTTCTTATTAACATAAATATATTTTATATCCTGATATTCTAAACATAATATAAAAATACTCCCCCACATTAGTCTTTATCATTTTCATTTTATCCTCAGCCAAGGATATGTTTTTACTGATTTTTAGAGAGAGAGAAAGAGAGAGAGAGAGAGAGAGAGAGAGAGAGAGAGAGAGAGAGACATCAATTGGTTGCCTCCCGCATGCACCTCTTCTGGAGGTTAAACCTACAACCTATGTATGTGCCTGACTGCGAACTGAACCGAAACCTTTTGGTATACAGGACGACAGTCCAAACAACTGAGCCACCTGGCCAGGGCCATCATTTTCATTCTTCAAGGGCACTATATAATTTTATCGAGTGGATTTACAATAGTTTCCTTAGTTGTTGGACTTTTAAAATACCTCAGTCTATTTGCTTTTATAAATGTGTCAATGAATACATTTATTAATGCTTTTTCATACACACACACACACACACACACACACACACACAAGATGCCTGGTGCACAAAAATTTGTGCACTCAGGGGGGTCCCTCAGCCCGGCCTGTGCCTCTTGCAGTCTGGGACCCCTCAGGGGATGTCCACCTGCTGGCTTAGGCCCACTTCCTGGGGGATTGGGCCTAAACTGGCAGTCAGACATCCCTCTGGCAGTCCAGGAGCCCTCGGGGGATGTCCACTTTCCAGCAGGGAGCAGGCCTAAGCTGCAGTCGGACATCCTTAGCGCTGCTGAGGAGGCAGGAGAGGCTCCCACCACCACAGCTGTGCTGGCAGCCATCAGCCTGGCTATGGCTGAACAGAACTCCCCCTGTGGGAGCTCACTAACCACCAGGGGGTAGCTCCTGCATTGAGCATCTGCCCCCTGGTGGTCAGTGTATTTCATAGTGACCAGTCATTCCCAGTCATTCTGCTGTTAAGGTCAATTTGCATATTACCCTTTTATTAAATAAAATATATACATATATACATACACATACACACATATACACATACACACACATACATTTCAGAGAGAAAGAGAGAGGGAGAGAGAGATAGAAACATCAATGGTGAGAGAGAATCATTGATTGGCTGCCTTCTCCATACCCCCTACTGGGGATCAAGCCCACAACCTAGGCTTGTGCCCTTGACTAGAATCAAACCCAGGACCCTTTAGTCTGCAGGCCTATGCTCTATCCACTGAGCTGAACTGGCAAGGGAAATGATTTTTCTTCTTAAAAATAGGTTCTTGAGTTCATGTACTCATTTATCAGACAAACCAGGAGCCCATGATGAGCCAGCTAGCTGCACTGCGTTCTAAGATTGTAGGGGTGAGCAGAAAAGAAACAGAGTCCCTTGCAACTTTAGTCTGGCTATGCAGAGAATGAAACAATTCTCTACACAAAGTAAAATTACCAGTCTGAAGGAGGGACAAAAGGTGCTGTCAGGAGGAAAATCCCTGTAGGCTGAGAACCAAAGAATGAGCAGGGAAATCACTGAGAGGTGAAGTTCGGGGAAGAGCTTTCCAGGCAGAGGGAACAGCATGTGCAAATGACTCATGGCCTGAGAGAGCGAGGTACAGCCAGGGAAGTGGAAGAAGGCAACGTGGCCTCAGTACAGAGTGAGGAGGAGCTGGAATGCAGAGAGGTGGGAGGGGGAACGCAGTGAACGACTCAGGACCCTCTAAGCCGCTGAAGGACTCTGGTTGAAACCCAAAGGGCCATGCAGCTTGGGATGTTTAAGCTGCACATGTCTTTGAGACAAAGAATCTGGACATGTGGAAGTGCTCATCCATTTAGCTACTCTCTTAACAAGTCACATGATAGGTCTATAAATTATTTGACTTTCATAGAAAAAGACAACGTATTTCAGGTTGGTTCCACTTCTAAATCTCTTAAAGTTTATAAGCTTGGAAAGAAACAAATTCCATTTTCACTTAGATTCCTGTCAGTTCTTGGCAATCATTTGGGAAAAAGTGAAATTAAAAATAGAAACAAACTCATAGAGAACACACTGATGGTTGCCAGAGGACAGGGAGTGTGTGTGTGTGTGTGTGTGTGTGTGTGTGCACAGGGGGTTCAGGGAGGAAAAGGAAGGAGATTAAGAAGTACAAACTTCCAGTTAAAAAATAAGTTCACGGGATATAAAGTACAGCATAGGGAATATAGTCAATAATATCACAATAACTAAGTATGATGACAGATGGTTACTCAAGTTATTATGGTGATCACTTTGTAAGGAATATAAATGTTGAATCATTATGTTGTATATCTGAAGTTAATATATTGTGTGTCCACTATAATTAAAAATAAGTTTTAAAAATAATAAATAATTTTAAAAGAATAGTGGGTTTAAACTAAAGGGGGGAGATTCCATTAAAAATAGTGCCCCAAATATAAAACAATCTGGGAATACCTTAATAAGAAATCTGTCAAATTTGTATAAAGAAAACTACAAAACTCCACCGAGACGTACAAAAGGACGTTTGAAAATGCAGAGGGACAGCCATATGTGTATTCCTGGCTGGGAAGACTGAACTTTGTAACGAAGCCAAGTTCTTCCCAATTAATTTATAGGTTGAATGCAATTTTCATCAAAACCCCAAAGGGAGGTTTTTGGAACTCCACAAAGATGATTCCACTATTCATCCGGAAAATAAACAAGCAGGAACTGCCGATAATAATTTGAAAACAAGAAACACCAGGTTGCGGAGGAAGGAAGCAGAGAGAGGGGGAGAAGGCACATCCTTGATGTAAGAATAGGAGAGCAGGGAACAGACCAGTCAGCCCGGAGAGGTCTCTGAGTATGTAAAAGAACTCAATACCGAATATGATAATGAATTATTATGCATTTTTGTTTAAGGGGTTATTTAACAAATGATAATGGAAAAACTAGGTATTTGGGACAAAAATGTTTAAATTACCTCCCCATGTTATATACCAAAATAAATTCCAAATATATTAAAGGGTTAGATAGTCTTAAAAGCCAAACCACATATTCAAACCAACCAAGAAAATGGAAGTGAACACTAACTTGGTTTCTAGATGAGGAAAGGTTTCTCAGTAAAAAAGCAATGGAACAAATTGTGAAGAAAATGATCACAGATTTGAGGATATAAAAACTTAAAACTTCCGCACATCAAAAATCATAAAAATAAAAAAGCAAACAATAAGCTGAAAAAATAATTATCATAAAAATCAAAGAAGGTAAATATTTTTACTACAGAAGAAAGAAATGGGCAAATGACATGAACAAATAATTTCACAGAAGAGGGAGTTAAAGAGCTAATAAACATATAAAAATGTTCTCCATTACTAGCAATCAGTGAAATAAAAGAAAAATTGAGACACTATGTTAAACTTTAGACTAGTAAAGATTTGAAAAAATAAATTACCATTCAATCAGTGGCAAGAACATAGGGAGGGGGGTAGATGTTGCCAGAGGGAGGATAATCTGTTAATTAAGGGATTTAAGAAGAAGAATCAGGAGTCATAAAAATGACAAAATACATCCAGAGTCTCTGATATGGTATCTCCACACCTAGGAACCTCTCCTAAGAAAATAACTTAAAAGTGCAGGCAACTATGTTGATTGTAGGGTTATTTATAAAGTGAAACTAGCAAAATAATAGAAAAGCATGGGCTATAAAACTCTCATTCATTTTAATAGGAAGAACATAGAGAGAAACAGGAAAAATAAATACCAACATATTTACAATGATTATCTTTGGTTTGATAGGAACATGGTTGGTTTTTATTTCCTTTTTTCTACCTTTCTCTATTTTCAAAATATTCTAGAAGGAGCATTTATCACTTTTGTAACCAGGTGCCCCCCGCCCCCCCCAACCCTATACACATGCACACCTGTGTGGGTGCACAGAGCAAAGTGCCCAAGTCCTACACACACACACACACACGCACACACACACACGCACACACACAGCGTACGGCCACCTCTCTGTGATTCTGCCAGCTTCCCTGGCACGCGGCTGATAGCCCAGGGAAAATTCACGTTTGATAAAATCATCTTGAGCGCGATGGCCAACAAAGGGAAAACATTTCGCACGCTGAGGGCTTACATGAGTTTATAAGAAAGGAATGACAAAGAGAGATGTTACGGCTACAGCTTTTCAAGAAACGTGTGTTCCAATCTGGAGAGAGGAGCGGGTCCCAGGGTGTGCCCTGCCTGGGTGCATTTCCCAGCGGCCCCCTCCTTTCCGTGACCGCATGGTCTGACTATTCGGCTCGCTCGACACTGTTTCGTAGGAAATATGTCCCTGTATGGAAGTTGTTCTGAGAACACCTCCCCGGGGGAGAGAAAGCAAAACAAAACCTTTTCCTTAGTTTGGATCAGAACGCGGGGCTAGAGCAACCCTGAACTTCACAGCACCATACGGAACACAGCCTGAGACGGGAACTGTCACATCCTTTCTCCCCGTGGCTTCTCTGTATCCCAGCCCACGAGCGCCCCCTGCACAGCTGGGTGGCCTGCTGTGCTGCGGCCCTCAGGCCTGCCACCTGCCAGTCCCACCGCTCCGGTGCACGGGGAGAAAGGCCACTTCAAATGTCCACCACACTCCCAAATTCTACCCTCCCTCCGGAGTAATAGCACGAGTCCCCTTTTCCTGTCAGGGACTTTAGGAATCACCCCGCCGGCTCTTTTCACTTTACAGATGAGGAAACTGAAGCATGGAGTGACTTTCCTAACATTACATATCCAGTTGACAACATAAGCAGAATAGAAAACCAGGTCTCTCTCTCTCTCTCTCTCTCTCTCTCTCTCTCTCTCTCTCTCTCTCTCTCTCTCTCTCTCCATCCTTACCTGAGGATATATTTCCATTGAGTTTTAGAGAGAGTGGAAGAGGGGAACACAGAGAGAAGCATCGATGTGAGAGAAACACATTGACTGGTTGCCTCCTGCATGCGCCCTGACTTGGGCCCGGGCTGGGGAGGAGCCTGCAACACAAGCCCTTGACCAGAATTGAACCGGGGACCCTTTGTTCTGCAGGCCGATGTTCTATCCACAGAGCCAAACCAGCCAGGGAATAAACCAGGTCTCCACACCTAGCTAATCACTCTGGGCTTGCTGAGATCGCTGGTCATGTTACACAGAAACAAGAGCCCCGCTGCAGAACACCTTCAGCTCAAAGCTGAAGTAGAAATAAATTCTACTTCGGGACTCCTCACCTCCAACTCCTCCATCAGTCGGCGTATGTGCGGGCATGGGACAAACTCTGGGCTCCGATCCCATTGCCGTGCAGTCACTGGAAAGCTTTCCACAGCCACAAAGAATCACGGGCTGAGTAAGACCTGGGCCTGGAATGCCCTAATCGCGGCATCGCCTCGAGCATCCTCCCCAGAGCCCCGCAGGAGAGTAGAGGGGCCAGGGAAGAACATTTCGAGATATTAGTACTTCAGAATTTTGTTGTAAGTGTACAATTCAAAAGTTTCCATTAAAGTTCTTAATTATGTTTTTCTCCTCCAGATGCCGGGTGGTGCTTAAGAAAAGAGCCCTTAGCAAAACTTGAATGGAACAGAAGCGCCGGTATCAGAATTAGAGGGGTCTCTTTATAAAATCCTTTGTAATTAATACTGTGTCGAGGGCTCTGAGCAATGGTGAGGAAGTAAACTGTGAGAGGAGAAGAGGGCTCCTGGAACTTCCTGAAGATTGGGGTTTTGACTGACTTGACAGAGCATCTTAAAAAACAAGGCGTATCCAAGGGAAAAGCGAATGAGCAGATCAGAGGCAGTGCCCACTCAAGGGGAGAACTTGACGTCTCCAGAAGCCTTGGCAATAAAGCAGATGAGTGCCCGTCTCCTCAAAAAGAAAATCCTGGAAAGTTCAGAGCAAAAGATGAAAACTGTGTGAACCAAAAATGGGAAATAATCAAAAACACCCCTGGCATACTTTGCTGGAATTCGTAATTATTTGTATATCAGAAGGCTTAAAAGGGGAATTTTATAAACTATAACACAGAGTCTTGATTTTTAACTTCTGAAAACTAAATAAAACGAAACCTTTAAAATAGAAAGCCAAAATTGTTTTCAGTGGAGCGACAAACGGTGATCGCATGTTTCCCAAAAGTAAGGTCAAGGCGAAGCTACTCTGAGTCCTACGTGTTATTTAATACACTGTTTGTTAGAAGGTCTTGCCATGATGATAAGACAGGAAAAATAAGTAAGAAAATTAATAGAAAATGAAAGTCACTAGTTGCTGAAGTCATGATGATATAACCCAGGAAACGCAAAGGAATATAAGAATTTTGGAAATAAAATAATTCGAGAATATTTATCACATGAAATACATTCAAAACTAACAACAGCATTCTTTAACAATAGCAACTATTAAAATTTTTGCTTTGAAATAGATTTCCCTTATAACAACGTCAACATGCATCAGTACTTAATACGTATTTATTGAGTACCTACTGGTAACGAACCTAAGACAGATTACATCAGCCCAATAAAAATAAGCTACAAATATTTTATAGAAGAAAAACTAAATAAAACTATCATAAACATGGCAATATTTCAGGTTAATTTACATATTTAATATATTTTCAAGTAATAGTAGGGTTCTTTGTTCCATAAAATTTCTAAAAATTGGAGATTGGTTTGGACAATATGAGAAAACTTGCTTTAAAAAATGTCATATTGTGATAAAACAATCCACATTGAAAGTATGTTGCTAGCCTGGCCAGTGTAGCTCTGTGGTTGAGCACTGACCTATGTATCAGGAGGTCACCCATTTGATTCCCATTCCCGGTCAGAGCATATGCCCAAGTTATGGGCTTGATCCTCAGCTGAGGATGTGCAGGAGGCAGCTGATCAATGATTCTCTCTCATCATTGATGTTTCTCTCTCTTCCTTCTTCTCTGAAATCAATTAAAAATATTAAAAAATAAAATGAAATAAAAAAGTATGTTGTTAAAAAAACAGTATGTTGCTGAACTCAGAAATTCATGGAACTAAAGAATCTTAAAATAGGACATAAGTCATAAGATAACTTAATATGAAACAATCTGAGTGCAACAGAACTATTGAAGCTTTATGTTCATATTTAGACATAAAACTTAGACCCTTTACTTCATACCAAAAACCATAATAAAATTACAGTAAATAAAAATTAACATGTAATTTCCCAATTTTAGGAGAAAATAAAATAATATATTTATCCCAAGTGGCCATGTAGATTTACTCGTTTAAAAACAGGAGAAATCACAAATAATAAGTGGTAGTTAGCTGGGGAGGGTGAAACTAAGATAAAAGGTCAATAGTGATATGAAAATATTTGTGATAAATATTACATGTAAATTTTAGCTTCTAGATTACATGAAAACTATTACAAAACTGTGAGAAAAATGCAAAATATTAAATGACAAATGGTCAAAAGTTATAAAAGAAAAATATTTAAATATACCAAATTTAAGTAAATGTCCAACTTGCCACGTGAGTGGAGTGAAATAAAACTGCAATGTAACACTTTACAATTGTGAAAACAGCAAACATAAAGACACGTGATAAACACTGGAGTTGGGAAGTCCCCAGGGAACATACTATTATTCAACGACAGTGTCTCAAACTCTTTAAAAGACAGCCTCACAAGAGATAACTAGCACCACACACACACACACACACACACACACACACACACCCTCAACATATTTTGACCCTTTAGTCTTATATCTGAAAATGTATCCAAAAAAACCCCCATATTTTTAAAAGCTGCTCTTCAAAAGACACTGCTAAGGAAAAGACAAGCCACAAACAAAAAACTCTTCGCAAAGCATGTAGACCCAATAAAGCAATAAAGAATTCTCAAAACTCAAGAATGAGAAAGCAAACAACACAATGAAAACAGGCCAAAGACACAAATAGTCACTTCACTAAAGAAGGCATTCTGAAGAAAAATAACTCATGGGAAGATTTTCAACATCATTAGTCATTAGGAAAAGATTACTGAAAACCATGAGACAACCACTGAGCTGTAAGGATGGCTAAATTTACAAAGACCAGGTGTTAGTAAAGATGTAGAGAAATGGGAATTCTCATTCACTGCTGATAGACATGAAAACAATTTGGAAAAGTTTGGCTGCTTCTTTAAAAATTAAATATACACCTACCCTATCAATTCAGCCATTTACTATTAGCCAAGGTGGGGAGGTGGGGAGAGCACAAAGACTGGTACCTAAATGCAGTTCTGTTTGTAACAGCCAACACCCAAAACAACCCAAATGCCCATCAACAGATGAGTGGATAAACTGTGGTACCTCAATACAATGGAATACAATCTGGCAGTTAAAAAGGAATGAAGCCTGGCCAGTGTGGCTCAGTGGCTAAGTGTTAACCTATGAACTAGGAGGTCACAGTTTGATCCCTGGTTGTAGGCTCGATCCTCAGTGTGGGTGTGCAGGAGGCAGACAATCAATGACTCTCTCTCATCATTGATGTTTCTCTCTCTCCTCCTCCCTCTCACTTCCTCTTTGAAATCAATAAAAATACATTTTTAAAAAAGGAATGAAGTACTGATACACACTACAACATGGATAAATCTCAGATTATGCTGAATAAAAGCATCCAGACAAAAATGAGTGTAGTGAACTCTGTTTATAGAATACTAGAGGCCCAGTGCATGAAATTTGTGCCCAACCTGCACCTTCTCCAATCTGGGATCCCTCAGGGGATGTCCAACTGCCAGTTTAGGCCCAATACCTGTGGGATCAGGTCTAAACCAGCAATCTGACATCCCTCTCACAATCCAGGACTGCTGGCTCCCAACCGCTCACCTGCCTGCCAACCTGATCACTTCTAACCACTCCCCTGCCAGCCCGATCACTCCCACTGCCCTCCCTTGCTGGCCTGATCGCCCCCAACTGCCCTCCCCTGCTGGCCTGATTTCACTCCTAACTGTCCTCCCCTGCTGGCCTGATTTCGTCCCCAACCGCCCTCCTGTGCTGACCTTGTTGCCCCTAACTGCCCTCCCCTGCTGACCTGGTCCCTCCAACTAACCTCCCCTGCAGGCCTGGTTGTCCCTAACTGCTCTCTCCTACTGGCCTGGTTGCCCCCAACTGTCCTCCCCTGCCAGCCTGGTTGCACCCAACTGCCCTCCCCTGCTGGCCTGATTGCCACAGCTGCCCTCCCTTGCCAACCATCTTTGGGTAGCCATCTTTTGACCACACGGGGGTGGCCATCTTGTGTGAGGGTGTGATGGTTAATTTGCATATTACCTCTTTATTATGTAGAATTCTAGACTATGGGAACTAATTTGTAGTGACAGAAAACAGTTTGGTGGTTACCTGTAAAGGGGAAGCAGGGATGTGGGGAGGGGCAGCTGGGTAAGAGCAATGGTGAAGGGAGACATGGAAACTTGATAGTGACGGATAGCTTCATTATTTGACTGTGGTGATATTTCATACGTGCATACATGTCAAAACCTATTAAATTGTATACTTTAAATATGTACAGTTTTTTGCATGTCAATTACAATAAAGCTATCAAAATGCTTTCAGTAGGAAGTCATTTATATCATTATCTTTTATAAAGGGAAACACTCAAAGAGAAATCCAAATGTCCACCAAAAGGAAGAGAGCTCAGTGTCTAGCTAGACTGAGCAGAAGGAAACCCCCCAAAAATCATCTATATCAAGATGGACAGGGAGGCAGATCCTACAGCCACTCAAAATAGTATGTGATATGCATAATTTGTGCTAAGGATTTTGAACTTGAGAGAAATGGACAAGTTTGTCTTACATTTTAACATCTCATTTTAAAAAATGAGCCCTAACTGGTTTGGCTCAGCGGATAGAGCGTCGGCCTGCGGACTCAAGGGTCCCAGGTTCGATTCCGGGCAAGGGCATGTACCTTGGTTGCAGGCACATCCCCAGTGGGGGGTGTGCAGGAGGCAGCTGATTGATGTTTCTTTCTCATCAATGTTTCTAACTCTCTATCCCTCTCCCTCCTTCTCTGTAAAAAATCAATAAAATATATTTTTTTAAAAATAAAAAAAAGGAGAGAGAGAGAGAGGAGAAGTTGCAATCTGAAGTAAACATGGAAAAAATGTCAATGTCCGTTGATTTGGTTGGCAGGTGCCTTGGTTGATTATGGCATTTCCTGCGTTCTTAAAATGCTTCCAAACCCAAAGTTTTACATTAACTGAGGGGAAATTATTTCCCAAACTCAAGTTGATCAACTAGTACTTACTGGCCGTGCGCTAGGCGACAGGTAGGAGGGCAGGTCCTAGGAAGACAGCAGCCAATCAGACAGCCAGGTCTCCGCCCCAACGAGGTGCAGCTTGGTGGCAAAGCCAAACAAGGAAATAAACAGACTGGGGTAAGTGCCACGGGAGAACTGAATCCACGAAGACACTTATGAGGGGAAATGGCTGAAGGTCTGCCTTGCATCGGGAAGCTCGGGGAATTGGGGAACATGAGATAGGACTGAGGGGCTACAGACCCATGTGTAGAGAGCGGGAGGAGGGGGTGGGGAGAGAGTGAATTCCACTGTAAACGGGGGTGGTCCCAAGGCCAGAGAAAGCTAAAAAGACTTGCCAACTTGTGGTCGAAAGGCTGGCGACCGCTGGACTAGAACAGCGAGGAGGCGAGGGGTTTGAGATGCGGTTGAGGAGGCTCGATTATACTTTAAAAGCAAGAGGAGGTCATGGGAGGCTTGAAGTAGGGGCGCTGGTTTGAAGGTACTTGGGTCACCTGTGTAGACAGTGAGTTGCGAAAAGGGAGACCTGGAGCTGGGAGGCCACTGCCAACTTTAGGGGAGAGGTGAGGACGGCGTAGGGGACGGTGGAGGCAGCTCAGTCATTTCAGATTCTCCACATGTGACTTGAACTGAGTGGTTTAAAGACTCAAGTTCGCCTCTTTCTCTCTCTGTAAACACGCCATCCCGGCAGACACAGCCATGGCCTTCTACCCTTGTAGTTGGGGTCATTGCTACTGCAGCGGGTAGGGCAGGGACACCTACGTCCCCGTGGGCCTCGGGGCCCGTTAATCACGGGGCCGGTGCATGACAAGGTGTTTCTAACCTTCCATTTCGCACTGGCGGCTCGGCACTGCGCTCGGGGCCAAAGACACAGCCAAGCCATGCCCAGGCCACCTGGGACCACTCCCGGGACCAAGTCAGGATCATGGGACCAAGCTGGTGTGGGTCAGGATTCAGTCAGGAGATCAGGAACACCGTCAGTATTTTCAAAGAGAGAACGTGGTGTAAGAAACAGGTTAGATAGGTCCTGAAGGGCTGAAGAGGCAAGAAGGCAACACTGCAGTTAAGAGAAAAGAAAGGCTGTTTCACAGCATCATCCCTGCTAGGTCCACCCTGCTGTCCCAACAGTAAGATTTCATTGGTTTTTATGGCTGAGTAACACTCCATGTTATAGATGCACCACATCTTTTTTTAAAAAAAGTATATTTTATTGGTTTTTTACAGAGAGGAAAGGAGACAGAGAGTTAGAAACATCGATCAGCTGCCTCCTGCACATTCCCCACTGGGGATGTGCCCACAACCAAGGTACATGCCCTTGGCCGGAATCGAACCTGGGACCCTTCCATCTGCAGGCCAACGCTCTATCCACCCAGCCAAACCGGCTAGGGTGCACCACATCTTCTTTATTCACTGTCTGTGGATGGGTACTTGGGTTGTTTCCTTATCTGGGCTATTGTAAATAAATGGCAATGAACACAGGAGTGCATATATCCTTTTGAACTGGTATTTTGTGGGGGTATTTTTGTTTGTTTTTTTGGAAGGGGAGGAGAAGGAGGCTATACCCAGTAGTGGAATCACTGGGTCCTAAGGAGTTCCATTTCTAATTTATGAGGAACCTCCATTCTGTTTTCCATATTGGCTGCACCAATCTGCATTCCCTCCAACAGGGCACAAAAACAGTCATGGGGACATAAACTACAGCACAGGGAATATAGTTCATCACGTTGTAATAATTATGTATGGTGCCAGGTGGGTACTGGAAATATTGGGGGAAACACTTTGTGAAGTACATGATTGTCTAACCATGATGCTGCACATCTGAAACTTATACAAAACTAGAGGCCCGGTGCACGAATTTGTGCATAGGTGGGGTCCCTCAGCCTGGCCAGGGACCAGGGCTGTAGGAGGTTGGCTGGGGGGGAGGGGCCATAGGAGGTTGGCTGGCTGTGGGAGGTTGGCTGTGAGAGCTCACTGACCACCAGGGGGAAGCTCCTGCATTGAGCCTCTGCCCCCTAGTGGTCAGTGCACAGCATAATGACCAGTCGAATGGTCGTCCAGTTGCTTAGGCTTTTATATCTAAACTAATAAAAGCGAAATATTAAAATTAACCGTTTCTCCGAGACAGGGCAAGCCACGCCCACCAGCCAATCAGAGCGGCTGTATGCAAATTAGCCCAGCCAACATGGCGGCCGCCACTCACGGACCTGAGTAAACAGCCCTTTCCATTGCGGCAGGAGGGAAAGTGAAGCTTCGCCCCTCAGCTCAGCTCCGATTAAACGGCCTCTAGCGAAACACAGCTTTTTGAAACATTGTAACAATCACAGAATCCTCCAGAGCTGAAGGAAAGAGCAGCTCCGGCCTAACCAGTAACAGTAACAATTGTTTCATTATAGACGCTGCCAGGTGAAGCAGCGGAGGCTTCGTTAGTAGTTAGAAGGCCGCCTTAAAGGAACAGTGTATCAATTACCCCAGGCCTTCAAGGAACAGTATCAATTATAGGAGAAAAAACTCCAGAACCTGCCTCCAGCCAGCCTTGCTGGGACATTGGCTCAATGGGAGCTGTGGGCAGCCTTAAAGCCCCTCACCCAGGCTGGTCAGGC
>PVJC01017744.1:0-32125 GCA_004026665.1 Murina feae
AACATGGGACCTCTTGGTCTGCAGGTCAACACTCTATCCACTGAGCCAAACCGGTCAGGGCTAATGATCAACTTTTAAGGAACCACTAAGACTAGGGGATGTACAAAAAAGGATACTGCGATCAAATTTGGACTGATATTAGAGTTACAGAGAACCCAGAGCACACGTCCTATAAGAAAATAAAAAAATCTCGAGGGGTTGTTGTATAATGCCAAAAACCAAAGAGAAGGCAAGTAACAGGAGCACTGCAATATTCACTGTATTTGGCCAGAACACCTTTGTGCTACAATGGGAAGATAGATGCTTAATGAAGAACAATAAACTATTTTGCATGGAAATTTTAGTGTTTGAACTGTATACAACGTTGGCATGTTACAAATGAAATGAGAATTAGTTATACAAAGTTTATTTTAGGTGCATCTCATTTTTATGCCCCTTGGTATAAATGCCCACAACGCTTTTGAACAACACCACTGAAGCATAGTAAGAAACTTATTCCTTAATTTTGAGTGAGACTGAACATCATTTTAGTATCTATAACAATAAAAAGGTAATTTGCTAATTAGATCAGAAATCTTCCGGACATCCTTTCTGACGAAGCCAGGGCCCGAGGTAGGCCAGCCCCGGTCCCGGATGCCTGCCAGTGGCTAAAGGAGGGAAGCAACCCAGTTCCCAGAGGGAAGCTGGTGCCAGCAGCTGGGGAAGGAAGGCCTACTCTTGTACGAATTTCATACATTGGGCCTCTCATATCTTATAATTAAAAGGCAAAACAATACAAAATACCACTTTGTTCTCTTTTATGAGACTGACTCAAGAGATTAAGGAAACAAGAATTTCCCATTTTATTGCTAAAAGTATAATTGGTATGATATCTAGAAGAGCAATTTAGTGGTATCAGATTCAAATATTTCACTGTTAGAAACTTAACCTATCCTTAGGGAAATTATATATATTACTAGAGGCCCGGTGCACGATATTTGTGCACTGGGGTCGTGAGGGCTTCAGCCCAGCCTGCGACTTCTTGCAGTCCAGGATCCCTTGCTCCTTACCACTCACCTGCTTATAGCTCCTTATCACTCAGTCTGTTGTTCCTTAGCAATGCTGCAGAGGCGGGGGAGAGCCTCCCACCACCACTGCTGCACTCGCCAGCTGTGAGCCTGACTTTTGGCTGAGCAGCACTCTCCCTGTGGAAGCGCACTGACCACCAGGGGGCAGTTCCTGCGTTGAGCATCTGTCCCCTGGTAGTCAGTAAGCATCATAGCAATAGGTTGTTCTGGTTGATCTGCCGTAACAGTTCTTAGGATTTTATTATATAGACTAGGGGCCTGGTGCACAAAAATTTGTGCACTTGGTGGGGGTGGGGGGTCCCTCATCCCGGCCTGTGCCCTCTCACAGTTTGGGACCCTGGAATCCATTGGCCTCCGTGCGTGCTGTGTGCCCCGATTGTACCGATTTCCAGGCCTCAGCCTTGGGGGCGGAGCTGGCTCGGTCCCTCCACCCCCGACGCTGCCCTGCCATCTGTAATCCACAACCGGATCTATTTCAGGCCTCCATCGCCAGCACCCTGCTCCTTCCCCGGCGGTTGCAGCCTGTGCGTTGCGAGGCTTCTCCCGGGCTGCGGCCTCTGCCATCTTGGCTGGGCTAATTTGCATACAGCCGCTCTGATTGGCTGGTGGGCGTGGCTTACCCATCCTGAAAAGACGGTTAATTTTAATATTATGGCTTTATTAGTTTAGATATGAGTGTATATGGCAAATATTTCTACTTTTAATTTAATAACCTATTGTTTCAATCCTTTAATATGTGTTTTATTGATATTTTTCAAGTACAATGTATGGTTTCTTTTTAATAAAAGTTATAAATCTGCTCTTCTCATGCTAATCTTTCACAACAATGGATAACTTTCAGATATGGCTATTGGACTGTTAGCTATCATTACAAACCTTTCATCCTTTTCTTTTAGGAGTAGTTCAAGATGTTTTTAAAAAATTTTCTTTAGCTTTTCACTCAGTGAGCAGGAATCAGTTATGGTCTATATTACATAAGCAAAGTATTAACCCTAACATTTATTGAACAAATATTTGGACAGTTTATTATGTGTACTGGCTACTGTTCTAAGTCCTAGAGATATACAAAGGCCCCGTCCTCATGGCACTCACAAGAGGGGAAAAGTCAGAAAACAAACAACATATGGATAAAATGTCTGATAGAGACAAGTGTGATGGAAAATAATAAAACAGGAGTGAAGGGTAAGAGTGATCAGGATAGATTTTAGATGGTATGGTCAGGGAAGGACCCTATCAGCTGTCTGAGATCTAAAATGAAGAGAGAAAGAATGCCATGAGAAGCTCCAGGAGATGTGTGATCCACGTCCTGAGTCAGAAGGAAAGTGGGGTTGGAAAGGATTATGCTGAGCAGAGAGCAGTAGAAGAGGGCCCTGGGCCAGGTCAATAGGACCTTGGAAGCAATGGATAGAGGTTTGAATTTTATTCTGAGTATGACTAGAGAGTTTTACAAAGGGATAATGTGTCCTAATTAGACTTTTAAAAGAAAACTGATACCAATCAGAAAGAACGTAGGCACCCCTATGTTCACAGCAGCACAATTTCCAATAGCTAAGATCTGGAAACAGCCCAAGTGCCCGTCAGTAGG
The DNA here is from genome assembly GCA_004026665.1 of Murina feae. Classification (NCBI taxonomy): domain Eukaryota; kingdom Metazoa; phylum Chordata; class Mammalia; order Chiroptera; family Vespertilionidae; genus Murina; species Murina feae. The sequence goes on from PVJC01017744.1 coordinate 2,653, forward strand.
TGAGTGGATGAAAAAGCTGTGGTACATTTACACCATGGAATGCTATGCAGCAGTAAAAAAGAAGAATCTCTTACCCTCAGTATGGAGGGACCTGGAGAGTGTCATGCTAGGTGTAATAAGTCAGTCAGAGAAAGACAAGTATCACATGATCTCACTCATATGTAGAATCTAGTGAGCAAAATAAACTGATGAACAGAGTGGATCCAGAGAGATGGTAATATGGAATAGAGTGCAGAATCTCGGAGGGAAGACAGGGGAGGGTGGGTGGGTGGAAAATAATCAACCAAGAACCTTGTATGAATAAATGTATGGCTCATGACCACAACAATGGGGCTGTGAGGGCCTGGGGTGGAAGGTGGGGGCAAGCTAGAGGGGGCCAATGAGCGGAAAGGGAGTCATAGTCAATATTTTCAACAATAAAGAATTATTTTTTAAGTATTAATAAGAAAGACAAAGGATAAAACAAATGTTTTGCACATTAAAATATAGGCAAGAAATTATGGAAAATGTTAGTTTTCCTAATAAAAAGAAATTGAAACTGAAACAACCATGAGGGTCTACTGAATCTGTTAATTAGTAAAACCAACCAAGTGATTCTTTTTTTTTAAAGTGCTGGTAGAGTTAAAGACTAAGAGGTGAGCCAACACATTTCTCCTGGCTTTGTAAATTGGCCAGTTCTTCTGGCGAGCAATCTGGTATGGGCCAGGGATCATAAAATTGTTCATCATGTTTGATCCAATAATCTGACTTGAGAATCTCAAAAGGGGATTATTAACCAAAGGAATATGTTTATAGCTTGTATGGCGATACTATTACTCATCATAGTAAAAATGAAGTAGTAATCTGAATATCTAGCAATAGTGAACTGGACAAAGGTTCTATAATTATGGATACTGGCATGCATATGATATACGAGGAGCCTGGTGCACAATATATTGTGCACTCGGGGGTCCCTCAGCCTGGCCTGTACCTGCCCAATCTGCGGCCTGCCACCTGCCCATCAGCCCCGCCCACCTCACACACCCTGGCCTGTCACCTGCCCCATACATCCCACTGACCCTGCCACCTGCACTGCACCTGCCTCCACAGTTCCACTGCCGGCCTCCATCTTGGATGAGTTAATTTGTATACAGCCACTCTGATTGGCTGGTGGGCATGGCTTAGGTGTCCCATAGAAATGGTCAATTTCAATATTACACTTTTATTAGAGTAGATAGCTAGTAGAATTTAAGTATATGGAATTATTTATACAAAACTAGAGGCCTGATGCACGAAGATTCATGCAAGAATGGGCCTTCCTTCCCCTGGCTGCTGGCACTGCCTTCGCTCCGGCTGGAGGCACCTTTCCGCCTTCCCACGCTACCCAGAGGCCCAGAGCAGCTGGGGTGGTGTGGAATACCTGTGTTGTTGCCATGGCAATGATGCAAGTGCCCTGCCTCGCCCTGACCGCTCAGTGCCTGCAAATGCAAAGTAACCCACCATCTTTGTTGGGTTAATTTGCATACTCACTCCTGATTGGCTGGTGGGTGTTGTGAAGGCATGATCAATTTGCATCTTTCTCTTTTATTAGTGTAGATAATATTGAGTGAAAAGAGCTAAACTTGCCCTAACCAGTTTGGCTCAGTGGATAGAGCATCGGCCTGCAGACTCAAGGGTCCTGGGTTCAATTCTGGTCAAGGGCATGTACCTTGGTTTTGGGCACATCCCCAGTGGGGAGTGTGCAGGAGGCAGCTGATGGATGTTTCTCTCTCATCGATGTTTCTAACTCTCTATCCCTTTCCCTTCTTCTCTGTAAAAAACCAATAAAACATATTTTTTTAAAAAAGAAAGAAAAGAGCTAAACTTATATAGACCAATTACAGTAGTGCAAAAACACTTTTATACACTGATAAAAATCAGAAGACACTGTGCAGTGATATAAATAATTGAGAATGCAGTTGAGAGAGTGTCTTTTTTCCTTCTAAAATGGACATTAACTATCCAAAGTCACATCCACTCACACAGAGAGCACCGCCTGGGGAATGGGGGTGGAATACAGTTCTATGGTTAAAGGGCGCTGGAGCCCAACAGTTTAAGTCCCGCTTTTATTAGTTATTCTTGAACAAAATTTGTTTGTTTGCTTATTCTCTCTGATCTTATTTGCAAGCTGAGGATCATAATAGTACCTTCTTCATAAATGTGTTATAAGCATTAAAAGAGATTAATGCAAAGTGTTTGGCATGGCAAAGGCTAATTATGTTTTAACTAGCATTATTACTATATAGTTTGACTGATGGATTGCTTGATCAAATATTTATAGATTAATTACTAAGTGTCAGACTCTTTTCTAAGAGCTTCTATAAATGACACATCTTCCTGATTAGCAGGACTATATCTTATCATTTTCTTGTGTCTTCTATGTATAATACCCAGCAAGGTAGCCTGCACATAGCATTTAATAAATACCTATTAGATGAATGAAGTTGTGTTACTCTTGTCTTAAAGATGCACATTTCTCCACCAATCTCATTGATACAAAGGGTTTTGGGGTTTTTTTTTCAATCCTGTTCTCACTTTACCCCCAAGGGATTGCATGACTGACTGGCCCCAGCAGTAGGAAATGTGGTCAGATCATGAGACTCCAAGTCACCAGCCCCAGTGACCTTGGGCCAGTCCTCAATTCCTTCTGTCTCTGAGTCTTCACTTGACAGTGGGAAGATTTTACGTCATGGTTCTCAAGGATTTAAAAGAAGGCTTCCATAAATCAACATCTCAGACAGAAATGCAAGTACTTATTCTTTTATTACAAATGATTAATGTGGAAGAAAATCAGAGAAGGGAACGGGAAGGAAAGCTCATGCCAGTGACCTAATTTTTCCCACATAATGTGCATCTCTCTTCATTTGCTGGAAAATCCTGATCAAGGAAAACACAGTGAGGACAAACCACAGCAGGTTAAATAAATAGGCCTGTACATTCCCATGTAACAAGTACGATACATCAATATAAATTTTCAGCATCGGATGGGAAAGGAAGCGAATTAATTCGTTTACGTTTCCTTTTGTTGTTGTGTTAGCTATTTTCTAATTCAGAGTGAACTTTACAGGCTGGAAACTGTGCTTTGACCTCCTGAAAGCTGAGAGCTCTGGTTCTATTCCATACTGCTTTCTTTACGACGAGGGTCACTGATGTGTTGTGGAAAGAAAGAGAACAGCAGAGGGCCCCCTAAGATCAGAACAATGGTTACGTAAGAGCAAGCCGTGCAAATATTTAAACCTGTGAATCCAAGAAGACAATAGCTGGATCATTGTTTCATAGTGGAAAGTGGGGAAAGTGCCCCCTGAAAGTCCAGCTCGCTTTGTCAAAGACATTCTTTTGTTGCCAGGTTGACAGCCCTTTCTCATTTCAAATGATCCAAACAAAATGGAATCATTTATATAAATGCTGTGCAGCTATTTGATGGAATATTATACAGACACTGAGACAGAAAAATATTTCAAACATAGGAAAAGTTTTACAATACTTACAGTATTGAATAAAAACTTGTATATGAAATTGCACCCCCAGTATAATCTGTGATCTGTATGTGTACACCTACCCTCAAAGACAATATTGGAAAAGAATATATACAGACATTAACAGTGACTACCTCTGACTTACTGGATGTTTTGTTTTCTTTATATTTGCCAAATTTTATTTTGCATGAGCATCTATTACAGTTTTTAATCAGACATAGAATGGGGATGATTAAGGGGCTTCTGTTTAAGATAGTACCGTTTTTATTTTAACTAGTGGGAAAATAAACATGTAATCAGACAGATGAAATGTTCTGTATTCCAGAGACCTGGATGGAATCTGAGCCAGAGGAAGTAATGACGGATGACACAGTCAACATTCAATGAGAACTCATTGTTTTGCGTCTGAGACTAGTTTGTGGTTGTTAGACCTGGAATAGACCTTGGGGATCAACTAGACTTAACTCTCCAATTTACAGATGAAGAAACTGAAGCTCTGAGAAGTAGAGTGATTCCTCCAAGTCCCAGAAGCAAAATAGCATCAGGGCGAGGAAGACAATGTGACCCATCCAGCCTTTAAGCCATGTTGCGATGATCCTTTACTCCATTATTCTTTTCTGCCCAGTCCTGGCTCTCTGAACACAATAAATAAGTCTGGAAGATTTCCTCTGATGCAGGGTAATTATAGGTGATCTATTCTATCTCCATCTTGGGAACTTTGGAAGAAGAAACTAATTCTAAGACAGGCAGGGGCTTCTGCTTCTCGGAAATGAGAATGCAAGGTCCCGGCTCTGACCTGGTGTCTGCCCAAAGCCCTTCTCTGGTGTCACAGAGGATATGGAGACAAGCTGGGCTCAGAAATCTGAGATTCTCAGGAAAAATTCCGGGGATTTATTCTAATTTGGATCATCTCCACTTTCCCACTAGTTACCATGGCAATGTGCCTACACTGTCTCGATGTCTGAATCTGACCAATGCCAGAAAAAGCCTCATCTTCTGGCTTCCTTATGAAGTACTCATTAGAGAGTGCAGTGAAAGCCTCAATGACATCTTCTGTTGAGTGAACACTGATGATGAACTCAGCATGGTGTTTGGCGCTGGAAGGCCTTGAAGAACTTGAGCTGTGTTTCTGCTCTCGAGTGGTAAGTGTGTTGGTCTGAGCTGTGTCCTTGGGCAGTTTCTCTCTGAGCCTGTGTCACATGTTTAAAGCAAGGGTGACATTACAGTAAAGGCCATATGTGGAGACAAGATTAACACACATAATATGATAAAGAAGATATGCAAAATAGCATAGCTTGACATAGCGGGTTGTCAGCCAGTAGGAGAAAGGTCAGCTAGGATTGGCTTAGGTCAGGCTGGTCTCCATGGAAAGGTGGGTCTTTTCAGTAGCAGACTGTGTAGGGTATTTGGATTAGAGGAACACTATTGGGTGTCCTGTGTGAGTCTTGAGCAAGGCGTGTAAATTCTCTGAAGCTGTTCATGATGGCGGCTGCATTTAGAAGAGGAATTTATTTTAGGGAACTTAGTCTTTGGAAATTCCCCCAACAAGTAAAGGAGTTCAGTCAGAGTAGAGCCATGTTTTACTGTTTTTCTAATAGTTAAGTGCATAGAACCCAGTATTATGTGCCTACTGTGTGCCACTCTCCTAAGTATTTATTGCTAGTTTACTCGTTGAATCCTCACAAGAACTCTGTGAATTAGCAAATGGAAGCACCATTAAATCAAGTAGTTTGTCCAAATTCTCACAGCTAATGAATAGCAGAACCAGGACCCAAACCCTGCTAATTCAGGTGCTTCTTTTCCATTCCCTGGGTTTATAGAAAAATACTTTAAAATAAATCAAAACATGGCCTTTGTTTTTAAAAGACTTTACCGCCAGCCTTTCATACCCCACTTAAAGTCATGGCCACCTCACAGGCTCTCTGACTTAGCACAATGGTTTGTGGGATGGGAGATTTTCCATCTCTGGTCCATGAATTAAGGTTAATAAGGAGTTATGGCTGAGGCTAAGAGCCTAAAGGTTAGCACTGAATTTCAAAACCCTCAGCTCTGCTTGTGGAATTCTGCTCACACAGCCCGGGAACGGTGGATTTGGGATCTGAATTCCAAATGGAAGATGGAATTAACTTGTTTCTATTCTTAAGCAATGAGACTCTGGGAAATTGCAAGTCTCCTTCAGGGCTTCCAATACCTCAGCCAGTCTTATGTGATGTTCAGAGGAAAGAATGTTCATCATCATCATCATCATCATCATCATCATCAATAATAACAATAACAAATAGATATTGAGCACCTCTGCTGGGCAAGATGCTGGGTCTCGTGTCGAGTACAAAGATGAGTAGGTGTGGGGAACCTATTCAGAGTATGCCAGATGCTCAAGGCCACTCCGAGTGTGAGGAACTTAATCAGGGTGTCCAAGGACCATACACAGATACAAGACCAAGGCCATAGTAATCTGCACAAGCGTGGCCTTCTGTAACCCACTATTTGGCAAGAAGCTTCTTTTGTCTAAGTAGCATGAAGTTATTACTGACCAGCCAGAGGAGGCTTTTCCTATGTAAGGCTGGACTGCCTAGTATGAGGCTGTATTATGGAGAAGATGTGTTACTGACCAGCAGACTGCTGCTGCGGGCACAGAGATTACTGCTGCTGTGTGGGAAAGATGCATTGTTACCTAGCTGGTGTGCTTCTACTGTGTGGGACTTTGCTTTGAAGAACTGTTTTGTCTAGTGGCTCCTTGTTAGCAATGGCTACATGACCACGGGCTTCTATGATAAAGACTGTCTTCTATACCTGTGACTTCTCATGTCTTCTCTGTCTTCTGATACCCAGTGTACCCGAAGGTCCAGTCCCTGGCAGAGGGGCTCGGACCCGATAGTTGACGTAGTCAGGCAGGATCAGGACCTGTGCACCCAGCAGTAGGATAAAACCCTGCCTTTGAGTAGCTTCCAGTCTAGAAGCACATAACTGTAATTCAAGGGAAAATGTCACAGTGTCATAAAGTGCTATATCTCTGCTTCTAGCTTTTGGCCAGTTTTGTTCTTAATCAACTCCAAAGTGGGCACTACAGGAAACTAGGTGGGAGCACCAGCTGCTGAGTGTAGCTGGGGCTGCATTTCCTGAGCAGAGCAGGCTTGAGTCAAACTAAGTAGAGACAGTACACTCTGTTAATCAAGAGGCAATAGCCAGGCTGAAATTTTACAGTAAGAAAGGATTTTTGAAAAGACATGCCGAGAAACAGGAAATAACGAGAAGAATTGGGAGGACCTCACCAGGACAGCAGAGATGAAGGAAGTCGAAAGCAGGGGGAAAGGACAAGGAAAACAGGCAGGGGTGTGCTCAGGAGACTTAGGTCTGTGCTGAGGGCACAAAGATTATAAATCGAGTAGCAGGTGATAAGCAACAGAGAGAAGAGCCCCCCAAGGGCAAGTGCTACCAGGACAACCTACTGCCAAGTCCCGCGTTATGATGGGACAGCAGTAGGCTCCCTCTGGTGACACTCGCCAGAGGAAATCAGACTGAACTTGAAGGGAGCTGGCTCTAGGAATAAGGAATTCGGTTTCACAGGGGCAGATGCTACGTCTTCTTTGGCTTTAAACATTCCTGAGTCTGCTATCTCCATAGGCAGAGCTGCCTCTTACAAGAGCATTCGGGGTGAAGGGATGCTGGTTGTGGGAGGGGAGCTGAATTTTCTGAACCCCCAATCAACTAATTTATTGCTGAGTTTGCTGTGTCCCTACAATACAATCATTCAATAAAATTCCAGCTTATTTTGAGTTTGGTTTTTAAAGCAGCTCATTCTCCTTTATCTGCAACGAAACTCTTCCCTCCCTTTACCATGCCCAGCAATTCCCTACCTTTTTGGGCACAGATCCACCCCTCAGGGTCCACAGTACCACAGCCATAGAGTAATACCTTCCTGGCCTTCTTTTCAGAGACCTGTGACAGAAACCAAACCTCTCCTGTCCGAGCGTGGAACACTGACATATGCTCGACATAAGAGGAAGTCTGAACTGCTGTTAAGTGTTTGAACAGTAAGAGAAAGAGGAAGCAAAAGCACCCTCCGGGTCTGAGTGAGTCACAGGACCATCACTCTGGCAGGCCATATCAGCCAGGCCAAAGGTAAGTGTGATTAGGTTATACATGTTAATTAGTCTGGAGAAAAAGCTGTCTGTCTGATGATGCTGTGTGGCAGCCTTTTCACTGGAGTGACACCAGAACCACTGTCAAAAAGCCTCAGATTCCTTGGCTGGTGTGGCTCAGTGGTTGGGCATCAACCCATGAACCAAAGGTCCCCAGTTCAATTCCCAGTCAGGGCACATGCCTGGGTTATAGATTCGATTCCCAGTGGGGTCATGCAGGAGGCAGAAGATCGATGTGTCTCTCTCATTGATGTTTCTCCCTTTCCCTCTCCCTCTTTCTCTCTCTCTAAAATCGATAAAAACAACCTGTGATTTTCATTCCAGCATTCTATCTAATCTAATAAAAGAGTAATATGCAAATTGACCATCACTCCGAGACAGACCTATGTCATGCCCCCAGCCAAGCCACGCCCACCAGCCAATCAGAGTGGCTGTATGCAAATTAACCAAGCCAAAATGGAGGCCAGCAGCCATAGAGCTAGAGCAAGCAGGAGGCTTCCGTTGCAACTGCCTGCCTAAGCAGCTGGGCCTCTACTAAGGCAACATGGTTTCAATTATAGAAGCCACGGAGCTGAAGCAAACAAGAGGCTTTGTTACCTGCCTAGGCCTCGGCTTAAAGCAACAGTGTTTCAATTATAGAAGATAAATAAACCCCAAAAACCTGATTCCAGCCAGCCTCGCTGGGACCTTGGGTCAATGGGAGCTGTGGGCAGCCTGGAAACAGCTCTCAAACCCTCTCCCAGGCTGGCCTGGTACCCCAGTAGGGACTCGAACCCTGAAGGGACTGTGGGCAGCCTGAAAACAGCCCTCAACTCCTCACCCAGGCTGGCCAGGCACGCCAGCAGGTGGACATCTCCTGAGGGGTCCCAGACTGCGAGAGGGCACAGGCCAGGCTGAGGGACCCCCCTGCCTCGAGTACACAAATTTTTGTGCACCGGGTCCCTAGTATATATAAAGACCTTCAGACTTCCATTGCAGTCTCAATTGCTCTCAGCATCCCGCTCTGGCCAGAAATCATTAGTCCCTATCCAGGGCTCAGAGTCCACTAGTCCATATACACAGAGACCGAACTATTACTGTTTATTGGTTTTTATCTTAAATTTTTTCCACTATAATTTGATAAATTTTAAAATTTCCCAAATTTTGCCATTTAGCATAACCACTAACATAGTTTAGGTGTATTTGTTCAATTTATGTGGAACTTTTGTAGGTCTATAATTGCAATGTACATAAATGTGGGGTTTTTTTGTTAATCCTCACCCGAGAATTTTTTTTTCTCCATTGGATGGGGAGGGGAGAGACAGAGAAACATCGATGTGAGAGAAACACATCAATTGATTGCCTCCATCACATGCCCCAACCAGGGCCGGGAATCGAGCCTGCAACCTGCAACCAAGACTTAAAAGATATGAAGGTACGTGCCCTTGACCAGAATCAAACCAGGGACCCTTAAGTCCAAGGACCAATGATCCAACCACTAGCCAAGCCGGTTATGGCCATAAATATTTTGTAAAACATTTTTAATTGTGGTTAAATATATGTAACATAAAATCCATTTCTGAACCATTTTTAAGTGTAAATTTCAGTAGCACTAAGCCTATTCACATTGTTGTACAATCAACAAATCTCCAGAAGCTTTTCAGCTTGCAAAACTGAAACTCTGACCCCATTAAACAACTTCTCACTTCTTCCTCTCCCCAGACACTGGAAATCACCATTCTGCTTCCTATTTCTGTGAGTTTGATTACTTTAAATGCCTCATATAAGTGGAATCTTACAGTATTTGTCTTTTTGTTACTGATTTATTTAACTTCGCATAATGTCCTCAAGATTGTCCATGTCTATGTTGTAGTGTGTGTCAGAACTTCCTTCCTTGTTAAGGCTGAGTAAAATTCCACTGTTTGCATAGATCATATTTTGTTTATCCATTCATCTACTGATAAATATTTGGGTTGCTGCCACCTTTTGACTATTGTGCATAATGCTGCTCTATGAATGTACATAAAGTTTCATGTCCTGCCTTTACACTTCTCATGACAATAGCTATGTATATACATATACAAAATTTTTTCCAGGTTGCCCTTGTTGGTGTGGCTCCATAGATAGTGTCGTACTGTGCACCAAAGGGTCTCAGGTTCAATTCCTGGTCAGGGCACACACCCAGGTTGGGATTTGATCTCCAGTCAAGATGAGGCAACCAATCAATGTTTTTCTCTCACATTAATATTTTTCTCTCTCTCTGTCTCCCCTTCCTTTCCTCTCTCTCCAGAACTCAATTAAAAGGCAAATACTCATGTCAAGTTTTAAAAAAAATTTTTTTTCTAGGTTGACATATAGCCTTCATGATAATCTTTTTCCCCCTCTGTTTCAATAGTAGCATGACAGTCCTTCAAGCCCATGCATATACATATTTTTCTGCAGTTGGATACTTGAAATAATCTCAATTTTTTCTAACTGCTATGATAATTTTGTACCTAGGATATCCCCCCCCCATATTTTAGCTTTTTTAAAGAATAAATTCCTAAGAAGTGAAATTACTGAATTAAAAAATATAAATATTTTATGACTTAAAAGACAAAAGATAGAAAACCAAACCGCTTTCTGAAAGAATTGTATCTACTTGCATTGCTACTAGTAGTGTTTACAAAGTTCCATTTCACCATACTCACACCAGCTTCATTGGGTTTTTCTTTAAATTAAAAAATTAGACAGGAGGAATATAAGAGTTCATTTCTGTTTAACAGACAGCGCTCTGATGACTAATAGTGATGGGCATTTGTGAATGCTAGCATGGTTACAGTTGACTGAAATATATATAAAGTATAATATATATGTAGTACTAGAAACATGCCTGACATGTAGTAGGTGCTCAATAAATGATGGCTATTATTATTGTTGCTGTGGTTTTTATTAATGCCCACAGTCTGATGATTCTCAGCCTATACTTCCTGTCTCAAACCCTCAGCTCCCCCAAACCATGGTTTTCCAATTATTTGGGGGCATTCCCAGTTTGATGATAGCTCAGAAAAGCTTTTCCTTCCCTGTGGAGGTGCTCTACCTAAACCCTTGGCTGCTGGTGTTCTCTATTAGTCACAGTTTTTCTTTGCTGGTGGCTGCCTCAGCCTTCAGAGTAACAAAACTGCACTTAGGACGGAAAGCATGGTGGCAGAAGTGTCACTTGGACTCCAAACTGGACTCTACCTTATGCCCAGAGTCTTGTTAACTTTTTTAATACAGTTAGTTCCTCCATTTTGGGGTCCTAAGCCCCTCTCTCCATAGAGACTCAGGCCACAGGGTGTGTAAAGGGGCTGAAATTCCATGCTCCCTACAGTAGACAGAACAATGCACCCCCCCCCACCCACCCACCCAGATATATTCACATTCTAATCTTGGAACCTGTGAATGTGTTAACTTACTTGATAAAAAGGACTTTGCAGATCTGATTCAGTTCAGAATCTTGAGATGGCGATATTGTAATATCTGGATGGACCCAATATAATTACATCATTTTTTATAAGTGAAGGAGGGAGGCATTAGCGCGGGGGGGGGGGGGGGGGGGGGGGGGGAGAGAGAGAGAGAGAGAGAGAGAGAGAGAGAGAGAGAGAGAGAGAGAGAATGCAAGTGGCTTCTAAGAGCTGGAAAAGGTGAGGAAACAGATTCTGTCCCAGAGTCTCCAAAAGAATTGCAGCAATGCTGAGACCTTGATTTTTAGCCCAATAAGACCTCCAGAACTCCAGGATAGTAAATCTGTATTGTTTTAAGTCATTATCTTTGTGGTCATTGTTTAAGCAGCTATAAGAAACTCATATACTCACCTAATGTCCTTGCCTCCTTCCTATTTCTCTTCCCAGGTTTCTTTAAAGGTCTTCCCACCTTTTTGCCCTGAATTGTAAGTTCCTAAGTTAATTCATACAATTAGGAGGGCCCCACCAGTTCCACAGTTAGGAAACTTCCGCTTCTACTTTTGCTCATTAGTTGTATTTGTTCTTTTTGGAAATTTTTTATGGTCTTTCTCCCACTGACTCTTCTCTTTTTTCCCCTTCCATTTTCCTTCTCCTGTCTCCTTTTTAGTTTTTCTCTTTCCTTTCTGTTTTCCCCCTTTAAAAAATTGATCTTCTTTATTTATCTGCTTTATCAGAAAAACTGAGCCCTGCAGTGCCATTTCGACATCCCACGATGAGCAGTTCTCTCTCACGTGTGTAACCATCCATTCGTCATCCATCCAAGGAATGTTTACTACGTGGGGAGAAAATGGCGACTGAATAGGCAGTCCTGTCGTGGATCTCGTCCCAGAACCCGGCTAAAATACAACTAAACTGGAGAACATTCACCTGGAATTAACAAACGAGGCCCAGCTGAGGAGGCGACTTAGCGCAGAGGAGGACAGAAAACACCTGCAGACTGGTAGGAAGGGCGGGGAGGTTGCAAGATGGGTGGCAGGCTGGTGGACCAAGAGGGAGAGGAGGAAGCTGCATTTTGGAAAAATCTGTTTTCTTAGAAAAATAGAAGCCCAGCCCAGGCTGAGCACCAGAGCTGCATCCCATGGTGGCAGACATAACATCCAACGGTGAGAAGGAAAAGCTACAAGGCTGCTGGCTGCCAGGGGTTCTGGACCTGAGACCCCCGCCACAAAATGCAGCCCCCCACAAAGGCGTCTCCCATGAAAGGTGGCCCCCTAGAAAGGCAGGCTCCGAGAAAGGCGAAAGCAGTGTGGTGCTGGTGGGAGCAGAAGCCAAAGTTTTATTGCTGGTTTTGTTTTGTTTTGTTTATTTTCAATCTTTAAACCCAGAACACAGGAGTTTTCAGTTGCAATCACTCCCCCAAGGCTTTGGTGCAGGGAGGAAGGCATTGACTTGAGTTGCTTGAGGAGAAGCAGGGGAGGGAAAACAGGGCATGGAGACATGGAAAAGCAGTAGCCAGGAATCCTGCACTGGGTGGTTCATATGCTTCCAAACCAAAACGGCCATTTCTCCACAGAGGAGCTAGCCCAGTAGCCTCAGGGCAAGTGACATAGCCTGCAATTTGAGTTTTACAGAGGGGACAAAGGCAGAGGCCAAGTTTACAGGTCTACACAGTCTCAAGGAGCCCTCAGTGGCTGGATTAGAAGAGGGGCCTTCCTCTCTGCTATTCTGGGAACCAGATTCATAAAAACTCAGGGTTCCAGCTGATCTCATTGGTCTCCATACAAGGATCTCCATCCAGCAAAGGGAAGACTAACGTTTTGGGCCACTCGTGGAGGAGTAGTTCTGGGACAGGGAAAAACATCCATCATATTCCCTGAAAGCAGAACAGCACCAGCCCCACCTAAAGCCATGTCCGAAACAGTCACCTGAGTGATTAAGATTGGCATCTGGCTGACAGGCAAGGAGGTCTGATTGTCCCTTCCTGCTTGCAGCCGAGGCCTGTGGCGACAAACACAAGCAGTGGACTGATGGATTGCTTGGAGCGTCAGGCAGGGTGCTACACACCAAAACACCGTGCCTGACAGGAAGCCCAGAATTGGCAGACAGCACAGAAGAGCAGGGTCCTAAGTCAGCTCCTATTGGGCATTAAAACTCAGCTGAAGTGAACTTTTTTATTTTTTGCACCTTTTCCTTCCTTCTCTTTTTTACCTCCCATTTTGCTTCTCCTTTCTTCTTTTTAGTTTTTCTCTTTCCTTTCTTTTTTTAAAATATTTTTATTTATTTCAGAGAGGAATAGAGAGGGAGAGAGAGATAGAAACATCAATGATGAGAGAGAGTCATTGATAGGCTGTCTCCTGCACAACCCCCACTGGGGATGGAGCCCACAACCCAGGCAAGTGCCCTTGACCAAAATCGAACCCAAGACCTTTCAATCCACAGGCCAAACCGGCTAGGGCTCTTTCCGTTCTTTTTCCACCCCTTTAAAATTGATCTTCTTTGTCTATCTGCTTTATTGATTTGTTATTATTCTAGTCTCTGTTGGTTTGTTCATATATCTAATTTCCTCTTCCCTGCTCCTATTCAATTTCCTTTTCTCTTTTTCTTCACTGCCCATTTTTTCTCTTCTCTTGCTCTTTTCTTCTTCTCCTAATTTTTAAACTTGTTTCATTTCCTAAATTTAGGCTTATCTTCTCTCTCCTCTTTTTCCCTTTTCAATTTTTTTCTTTTCTTCTCATTTCTTTTCTCCCTTCTCTATTCTAAACCATGGTGTCCTTCCCCTATTCCTCTAATTCATTAACCTTACTTTTTAATATAATCTCTGCACCTACATATTCTGCCTCCCCCCCCCCTCCCCTGCTTTTCTCTCTGCGTGTGAGTGTGTTTGGTTTATTTTTCTGTTTGTTCACTTGTGTGTTCTCCCCATTTTTTCCTTTTTTTCCCTATCATTCGTGCTCTATTTTTTCTTTCCTAATTCTCTGTTCTCTAGTGGATACTTTTGTTGGGGCTATAGGGGTCTTGTGTACATTCTTGTTTTGTTCTTTCTGTGTCATGTTTTGTCTTATATTTTATGCTGTTCGGTCAGCACCTCCACGATGGCTGGCACAACATGGTAGGGAGTGAGCCACATAATCAAACACCCTGAGAGGAGACTCTATCCATGAACAGGACAATAACATTGAAGACTCAACTACAACAGGAGAACCCAAATATCTCAAGTAGGGAGCCTTCCTAGAACACCCAGCCCAGAAGACCTGAGAGACTGCAGCACTGGGTACCACAAAATATCTACTAAATAAAACCAACCAAAAAAATCTGTGTGGCATGGCAGTTTGATCTAATACATAGAAACAAATACAAAGAAGAGAAAATATTGGGAGACAAGGAAACAACTGCCAAATGAAAGAAAAGGATGAATCACCGGAAAAGGAACTAAATGAAATGGAGGCAAGTAATTTCTCAGAGAAAGAATTCAGAGTAATGGTTTTAGATGTGCCAACAGCTAAATGAGAAGTATGAGCAACTCAATGAGAATTATAAGGAGCTGAATAAGAAATACACCAACCTGAATAAGAATCAAGAGGAAATCAAGAATGGCATAGCTGCAATAAAGAATACCATGGAAAGTTTCAACAGTAGACTAGAAGAGCTGAGAACTGAATTAGTGAGTTAGGAAACGAGGAAGAAAATATACCCAAGCAAGTGGGGAAAATATTAAAAAGCAGGAGGAGAGTTTAAGGGAGTTTATGAAATGAAACAACATTCGCATAATAGGAGTGCTTGAAAGAAAGGAAGCTGAACAAAGAATAGAAAATCTGTTTGAAGAAATAATGACAGAAAATTTCCCAGACTTGGAGAAGAAAAAAGTCACACAAGTCCAGGAAGCAAGAAGGTCCCAATCAAGATGAATCTAAAAAGACCTACACCAAGACACATCATAATTAAATTGGCAAACATAAAAGACAAAGAAAGAATCTTAAAGGCTGCAAGAAGGAGACAGAAAGTCACCTACAAGGAATCTCCCATTAGACTATCAACTGATTTCTCAACAGAAACACATCAGGTGAGGTCAGTGGGTGGGGGGATGGGAGGGGAGGGGTCACATGTAATGCTTTCAACAATAAAGATTTTAAAAAATAAAAATGTAAAAGATACCCACAGGGAAATTTTATGGTCAGGATTTTATTTTAAGAGGATTGACAGAATAAAAAATAAATTTTATATGTACAGCCCTAACCGGTTTGGCTTAGTGGATAGAGCGTTGGCCTGCAGACTCAGGGGTCCCAGGTTCGATTACGGTCAAGGGCATGTACCTTGGTTGTGGGCACATCCCCAGTAGGAGGGGTGCAGGAGGCAGCTGATTGATGTTTCTCTCTCATCGATGTTTCTAACTCTCTATCCCTCTCCCTTCCTCTCTGTAATAAATAAATAAAATATTTAAAAAATTTTTATATGTACAAAAAAAAAAAAAGAAAGAAAGAAAGAAAAGAAATGTTTACTAGAGCCTACTGTAGGCCAGGCATTGGGATAATATTGGGATGCTAGTGCACAATCTATGACTTTACAGAGGCCAAGGATGTTGGATTTTTATGGCTTGGGAACAGCATGTATAGATTATTAAATATGTATTTTCTTTGGCCCCTCGGGTGTTCCAAGATGTGTTACTTTCCAGAAAGCAACTGGGAGTCTGGGAGCTTCTTTGACTAAGTAGCAATGGGCAGGAATTGCATTCTGGTTCCATTTTGTCCTCCAATTTGTATGCAGACTCAGGCAAGAGTTAAAGAGTTTGATGATAGATAAGCACAGACGAAAAACAGTGCAGCCCAGTGCATCTTTGCTTAGGGTAATTTCTCTTCTCCCTTTCTCTTCTCCAGTCCCGCTTTCCTGCCTCTGACGCAGGGAGCTAAGGGTCTGAATGAAGCCTGCTGGAGGTTCCAATTAAATTTTTGTGGACAAAGGGCAAGCTGGGCTTCCTCAGATAACAGCTGGCAATAAATCCATCAGCACATCCACGTTCAGAGAACAGTCCCTGCTGAACTAACAGCTGCCAATATCTCGTCGAGTACCTCACACAAGATGGACTCTATGGTAAGAAATTTCTCTAGACAACCTTAATCCTTCCTTGTATTTGTGTCTCTCAAAAGAGAATTGTTATTCTAAAGTGAAGTGTCCTACTAACTAGTTAGCAAATGCCTGGTTTGGTTTTGTTTGTTGGCATTTTGGGATTTATCCTCAGGGTACAGATTTTGAGCCATTTTACATCTTTTAGTTTTCTTTTGCTTTCCTTTTAGCCTCTTTATTTCCTTCCTTATGAATTCTAACTAAATTTGTATTTAGAAATGCCTTGTTTATACAGAATTTAAGTGATTGCATGCATTTTCTGGTTGAAACTTACCAGGATTTGGTTCAGTGGAGACCACTTGGTTGCGTAGAGCTGTGGTGTGGATAATGTTCTTCTAGCCCTGATCTTAGAACAGAACAGAGTAACGCAGTACTTGGGATACTTCCAACACTGGAGGCCGACTATTGAAGTCCAGTGATAAACATTTAACATTATCTACTTTTTGTGTCATGAAAATAGTAAATAATAAAACATTTAGAGATTACAGAAAAAATGAAAAAGAAGGTAATTTAAGCCTCAATTATAATAGCTGACATTTGGGTATGTATCTTTCTAGTCTTTTAAAAATGTGCAAATCAATTTCTTTCTTATATAACTGAAGTCAAACTATAAATACAGTTTAGTATCCTTTTTAAAACTTAACATTATATTAAGGGTATTTTCTAAGTCATTGAAATTGTTTGAAAACATGATGTTAAGAGCTGTTTATATATCTGCATTAAAATGTTTCAATTATATTATGTAAATAATTCAGCAATTTGTCATTTTAAACGTAAATTTTGGGCTGCACTTTTGATCATTTCCTTAGGATACATTCTGAGAAGTAGAGTTACCAAATAAAAGAATATCCCACCATTAGAGCCTGATGCATTTCATGGCAGTAATCTACTTTAAAATTTGTATGATTGGTATTGTTGATACCATAACAGAAGCCATATAAAAGAAAATAAAAAAATTCCCAGAAACTGTTATTATCTGAAAACAGTACAGCCCACTACATCTTTGCTTAGGGTAATCTCTCTCTCTCTCTCTCTCTCTCTCTCTCTCTCTCTCTCTCTCAAAATACTGTTACTTAACAAAATAACAGTTTAACAGAATGCTGTTACTTAATGCTCACTTAATGATGACATGAAATCCTAAATAGAAAACTAATCATGAATATTAATATTTTATTTACACAGAGTAACACATCATTCTGAGCAGGGATTTATAGCTTAAACTAAAGGAGAAGAGTACTTCTAGTACCACAGAGCAAAGGGAGGTGGTGAGGCACATGCCTACAAGTTAAAAAGTTTGGATTTCATTCTAGTTCGACACCCATTGTGTGACCTGAGACAAACCTCCCAGCTTCAGGTTTCAGATTTCTCATCTGTGAGAGGAAAGTATCGGTCTAGGTCAGTGTTTCTCAGTCGGCAGCATGAGTCACACTTGTGGCCCATGAGATATTTTTGTGTGATACGTACAGACAGACCATAATTTGGTTTTGGCATGGCACATAAAGTTATTTTTTAAACAAGCATTTCAGTTTGTTATTTTAAGTGGATTTGGAGGAAAAGATTTTGTAAGTAATAGTGTAAGTGGTCCTTAGCTATGATGTGATCATAGAAGTGATAGGCAGGTGTCTGACACTTAAGAAACAGGTGTCTGACACTCAAGAATCCTCATCCTATGCTGGGTAGAATTCTAGTATGAAAAACTGGTAAGCAGTGGTTGGCAGGCCTACTGGGAGCCAGGCAGAGTTATTAAGCTGTATAAGTTGTGAACAGAGTTCTGATCGGGCAGCTCAGTTGGTTGGAGCATCCTCCTATACACCAAAAGCTGGCAGATTCTGTGCCCGGTCATGGCACATACCTGGGTTGCGAGTTTGATTCCCTTTTTGGGCATGTACAGGAAGCAACCAATCTATGTTTCTCTCCCACATTGATGTTTCTCTCTCTTTATCTCTCTCTCCCTTCCTCCCTCTAAAAATCAATAAACACCCTTGAGTGAGGATTTAAAAAGAAAGAAAGAAGTGAATAGAGACAGGCATGGAAAAGTTTCCAAATTCCTGCAACTCTGTACTTTTTATTTAATAGTGAGTTTCACTGGTCTGGGCAGACTTCCCCCCTCCACTGTGAAGGCTGCTGAAGACCTGCAGGTGTAATAGGATCTTCCCTAAGACCTTGGAGGAGAAGACCCTCAGCCCAGTCCTCACCATGCTCAGGGCTGTCTGGGATGTCCCTCAGCATTGGCTACAGGAGGGGAGAGAGTCCCGGAAGCTGGTGCTGGTGGTTGTGTTTGTGGCTCTGCTCCTGGACAACACGCTGCTTACTGTGGTCGGTACGTCTGGGGTCTTGGTGTTGGGGGTAATTTGCTCTGGGCCCAGCAGTACCCACCGCTCTAGCTTTCAGGAATGAATGGACTTGAGAATGTTTCCTTTCATGCTTGAAACAGCCCAGAAGTTTCTAGGAATTGGAGGAGACGGCAGGAAATGGAGTCTGAAGCTTGCCAACCATTGCTGAAAGCTCCAGGGGTTCAAAGATAAGGAGATTCAGAGATTATCTGACCAAAAATGATTGACTGGAGCCAAAACTGGCATTGCTTCCTCCCCATGCTATCTTCCCAAGGTGCTAATGACTCCAAGTGGCCTCTGGAACCATGAGCCCTTTCTCACTGTTGCCTTTCCAGCTTCTGCTCCACCAAAATAGCATACTTTACATGGATATCCAGCTTCATATCAAAATCTGACTTTCTGGTAGTTCATTCCCTCAGAGCCCTGCTTTTTTTAGTTGGTAGTTATTCATCTTTACATTTGGCTTTGCCAGTGTCTAAATGAGTGCCGATGTGTTGCCCCTCTTGGATAAAATATCTGCTTTGAAACAAGAATCTTTCTGAGCCAAATCATTAACCCAATACAGTCAGTTCTTGCTATGTGGTAGTTTTGCTCTCAAAAGTTGCTGCAAAGACTGAATTTAGCCAATACTGAATCATTGCTCCTAAGGGAACTATATACACACACACCCCATCTAATCTAATAAAAGAGAAATATGCAAATTAACCCTCACTCCATTATACCCACAAGCCACGCCCACCAACCAATCAGGAGCAAATATGCAAATTAACTCAACTAAGATGGCGGCAGCCACAGAGCTGGAGTTGCCCTGGGCAATGAAGGAGGCCAGGGCCCTGCGGGCCCTGAGCTCTACTCAAGGCTACAAAGTTTCGATTATAGAAGATAAACCCTAGATACCTGCCCCGCTGGGATCTTGGGTTGCCAGGGGCAACCCAGGCTTTGAGCAGAGGACCAAGGCAAGAAAGTTTCAATTATAGAAGTTAAATAAATCCCAGATACCAGTTTCCAGCCAGGCACCCCAGTACGAACCTGAACCCTGAAGGGATTGTGGGCAGCCTGAAAACAGCCCTCAGCTCCTCACCCAGGCTGGCCACACCCCCATGGGGTGAGGGTCCTCACTGGGGGGCTTGGCAAGCCTACAAACAGCCATCAGCCCCCTCACCCAGGCTCGCCAGGCACGCCAGCAGGTGGACATCCCCCGAGGAGTCCCAGACTGCAAGAGGGCACAGGCTGGGCTGAGGGACCCGGGGGGGGGGGTGCAGTGCACAAATTTTTGTGCACTGGGCCTCTAGTATAGATTATAATCTTAAATTCTAAAAACACCCATCCTGGTAGACTGTGTTTAAACACACACACACACACACACACACACACTAATATGTTTTTATTGATTTTGGAGAGAGAGGAAGGGAGAGGGAGAGAGAGAGAGAGGTAGAAACATCAATGAAAGAGAACACCAATTGACTGCCTCCTGCACAGCCCCTACTGAGGATCAAGCCTGAGATCTGGGCATGTGTCCTGACCAGAATCAAACCAGTGACCTCCTGGTGCATGGGTCGATGCTCAACCACTGAGTCACACCTGCTGGGCAATTCTATTTTTTTAACTTTTTAAAATTTTCAGGTACAGTTGACATTTAATAATATATTATTTTCAAGTGTACAGAGTAGTGATTGGACATTTATATAACTTACGAAGTGATCCCCCTGTAGTATAGTCACCTGGCATTATACACAGTTACTACAATACTAGAAGCCCAATGCATGAAATTCGTGCAAGGGGCTCAGCCCTTGCAGCCCCGGCTTCGTCCAGAAGGTTGTTCAGCTGTCAGGTCTAATTAGCATATTACGCTTTTATTATTATAGATTTTTTTCTTTTTTTAAATTATTATTATAGATTATTGATTGTATCCCCTATGTTGTACTTTAACCCCCAGGAATATTCTTCTTAATATTGTACTTCTTAATCTCTTCCTTTTTTTTTCACCCAGCCCCCCAAGCCCTGCCCCACCGGGCAATCATCAGTTTGTTCTCTGTGTCTATGAGTCTGTTTCCTATTTTCTTTACAAAAGAGAAAACAAGGTCTGGAGTGTTAGGTGCCTTATCTGAGGCCACTTCACTCACAGGTGCCAGAGTTGGGACTCAAGCCCTGTCCACCTGCCCCTGAGCCAGGGCTTCTTGCCCTGCACTGGCCTGCTCCTCCTATCTCCATCCTCTGCTTGAAAGCTGAAGTAAAAAGGCAGAGCCCACCTAGTCCCACCTCAGCTGAGAAAGTCAGCATCTGGTGACTCAAAATGCTCTCTGCACACATGTCCGAGAAAGCTCATGACAGCTCTGCGAGTATTGACTTAGTGGTCACAGATAAATTTTAGCCACTAGGTGAATTAGCCAATATGGAATCTATGAATGATGAGGACCAATTGTATGATGGTTGAGATCCAGGTACTGTAGCTGATAGTATAATGTGGGTGGGCACAATCTGTTATTGGGATTCAAATCATGTCACTTAGACACCTGCCTTGAGCATGAAGCTGAACCTCATAGCAATGACCCTGGACCCACTAGTGGTAACAAGACAATGTGTCCTTCGCCCTCACCATTTGTCCTTCTTGATTTTCAGTGCCCATTGTGCCCACCTTCCTCTATGCCACAGAATTCAAAGAAGTCAACACTTCTCTGCACCTCGGCACCACCACTTCCCGGCACGCCCTCACTTCTCCTGCCTTTTCCACTATCTTCTCCTTCTTTGATAACAACACTATGGCTGTTGAAGAAATTGCGCCCAGTGCCACAGCACGGGTAAATGCCACTTCTGGCACCATCGCCCCTCCAGTCACAGGGGCCGTCTCATCCCATAAAAATAACTGCCTGCAGCACTCAGAGTTCTTGGAGGAAGAGAACATCCGAGTTGGGCTTCTATTTGCTTCAAAGGCTGTGATGCAACTTCTGGTCAACCCATTCGTGGGGCCTCTCACCAACAGGTATCTCTGTGGGAGCTCGGGGGCTCAGGAATGAGAAAATGGGCTAAGGTACCCTAAAGGTAGTTAGATGGGAGAAAGAAGAAAACCCTCTTGTCTGCACCCCAGGATAGCCAGCTGTTAGAAAAGCTGGTCACCCCAAAGGATAGCATGGTGTTGGTGAAATGCATGGGCTTCCAATTTTCTTAGTGATACAATGACTAGAGTACCAAGAAGGGAATCATGAAATAAGTATGCCATTGATGTTTATTTCAGAGTCCTAGAACTTGGCTCCCATAGGAGAGGGATGGGAATGGAACAGGCCTATTGTAAGCTAGAGAACTAGCTTCTTAGCAAGTTGTGCTTGGGATTACATGGCTTTTCAAAGGGGTATGCACTCTGACTAGGCTATCCTTTCTGGAAAAGAACATTTTGGCCCTGGTTTATGGGAAATTTTTCATATTTGTTTATATGCATTCACATGTCATATCCATTCTCTACACCTGCACTCAAATAAATGAATTTCTCTTCCCAATTACATGAAAATATATAGTCCAAGTATATGGATGCCTACTGGAACTCTATCTTTTTTTTTTTAATTCCCTTTTAGGATTGGATATCACATTCCCATGTTTGCTGGCTTTGTTATCATGTTTCTCTCCACAGTTAGTAAGTAATTTACTTCCTCGTTTCTTCCCTTCACTGATTACCTTTGATTTTATCGCAGTGAAGACAAAGGGTCAAGCTAGCTAAGTGGTCTATGATACTGATGTAAATGCTTTTCACCTTCTGGTATGGGGACTAGAGCAATCATGGTAACTCATTCTGGCTGGAATTTGTATATTCTGCTGTAGAAGTTACTTCACTTTCTTCAGCTGCGGAAAACTGTGAAGGCTGTTTTACTGCGTGTTACAGTGTGTGTGTAATCCCTTGGGTGAGTTCAGAACAAACCTTGCATCTTTGGGAAGAGGTCATATTATTTTGATATGCGAAGGTAAAGGACAGCTAACAAAGAATCTAAATTGGACAAGAGCAATTGGAAAAGTCCCCAAAAGTCTGCCGCCTTCAATAAGAACATTGAAGGTCAGGAAATGTTCTAACTTAGGAAAGTAAGTTTTCTAAAGAAACAAGAGAAAGACAAATAGTTCATCCAGTAACCAAAAATGTTCCTAATAAAATATAGATGGAATAAGAGCAGTAAGTGAAAAATAATGTCTGGAAATTGACCCTGAGAATTGAAATAAGCAGGAATGAGAGAAGTGGGGTTCATGCGGGGAAGACAGCCTGTGGACCCACGGCTGACTCTCTGACCAGAACCCACACACGTGCTTATCTCTCCGGTTTTTCTTACCACCTTCCTGTTAGTTTCCTGCCTTTTTATTGCTTCTCCTCAGGTGTCCTTCCCTTCCAGCGCAGGGCTTGACTCCTATCTTAACAGGAGTTTGTCTCATTCAGGGCAAAGGCTGCAAAGTGCAGGAGCTGTCTGGCAGCTTACTTAAGACAATTCTAGCTGAATCAAAGAAAATGAGGATATTCAAGTTAGACATGTTTATTGAACTTCTAGGGGCTCAGCCTGCACTAACCAGTACATTAAAAATGAATAATTTGCTCTGTTTCATCAGAGGAGACATAATTCATTCCCCAAAAGTTGATGGCAAAAGTCACTGAAGGTTTCTAGTTCCCCAGGACGTTATGATGCTCTTACTGAACAGAAAGAGTTGGTCCACCCAGGGTGAGAAAGCCAAACCCTAAACACTGAGAACTGCAGGGGAGAAATATTGGCTATTTTATTATGAAGGGCACCACCCAGGAGGGCAGGAAGTTAATGGTCAAAGGCCCAAACTTTCTGATGGCATGTAGGGTACAATTATACAGGGCAAAGTCACAAGACACCATGGGTTCGGGGGCTCAGGGTCATGCTAGGAACTGATTGGTCAGAGATGAGGTAAGAGTAATAAATAAATTTTTTGTAAAGGATATAGGAAGAACCAACATTGAACAGATTGGAAATCAGAAGGCCTGGGAGAGGGCCCTGGAGGCCAGGCAAGGAGAGACCCAGTGTGTGCGTGCATGTTTGGACAGTGTGATCATGTCGGGAAGGAGTAAGGAGTTTATAAGACATCAGACAAGGGAAGACATCAGTAATGAATGGGCAAAGGGATTGCAGTTCTGCTGATGCAGACACTCTGGGGAGGAGTCTTCTGTCTTTCAGGGGCTTTGCCCTGAAACTGGAGTGAGACATGTCTGCAAGTACCGGCCTTACTACCAACACCCTATAATTTAGTTTTTGATAACATATTTCTAATTTGGTTCTGTTTTGTGTGTGTCAGTCTCTAGTAGACTGAGTCTCTTCAAGAGCATGAACTGAATGTCTCTTTAGTTCACATCTGCTAAGAGCCTAGCACAGCTGCATACTCAGTGTTGCAGTATAAGGTAAGGGAACAGATCTGATTGGGTAGAAAGATATTACTTTAATATCTACCCATCGCTTGTGGCCCTTCAACTACACATAGCTTTTTATTCCCATCCTTCAGATGACCCAGTGGGGCCCAAAAGTGGCAAAAGTCAAATCCAGGTGTTGCATATGGATGATCCAGAAGCAGGGCCTAAGGACAAGTTCCCAGCCCTCGGCATTGGACCTGGTAGACAACCGTGATTCTAATGGACAGAATGTTGGGTGTTGAGCTTTGGAAACGTGGAAATCCAGCTTCCATCTAACATGTGGTCAATCGATTTATGCTTCTGTGGTGTCTCAGTCTCCTGCCAATTAAAATGCAATCCTGATTAAGGGTGGGAGGTTAAAAAGACAACTCCAAGAGCGGTGAGCATGCTTTATTAAAACATACGCATAATGGCTCATCTTTGGAATATCACGGGGAGGTTTTCTGGTGGCCAGGGAACAAAGGCAGTTTGCTGACTGGAGTATTCTCGCTGTTCTCTTTGTCCAGTGTTTGCTTTTTCTGGTACCTATACCCTGCTCTTTGTGGCTCGAACCCTTCAAGGCATTGGATCTTCATTTTCATCTGTTGCAGGTAACACTGACATCTTACACACACGCATGCGCACACCACCTTGTTTATCATCGTAAGATCCTATTATATGATTTATATGAAAAAAATTAACCAAAATATCCTAGAAGGCAGAAATTATGATTCAAAACAAGGTAATTATAGTGTTGCCAGCAGTGCCCATTAATTCCTCTGGCTGACATAACTCCCTCTGGCAGCTAGTTCGGGTCAAAGCAAGCCCTAGGTAAAACCACGAAGTAGGCCAGGCTTTTACTTAATGCCACTCTGTGGTCTCTTCTCTGTTCCCTGTTACCACTTAGTAGGAATAGTAATGTTCATACTACCAGTGACGCCAGCAAAGTTTGCAAAATGTTATCAATTACAATATTAATGTAATCCTTTGCCATTTTACACATGAAGGAATGGACATGAGAGCTCAGCCCATGCTTTTGTCCAGGCACTTGGCATTGTCCTCCTTTTCCTTGGACACCCCCGTTCCCTTCCTTGGGCTAGTCCATATCTATTCATTCAGGGAAATGTGCTAGGAAATCATAGCATGATATGAAGCGCAGTGTCATGGAACAGTGGTGTTCTGCGTTCCCTTCTCAGAGACTTGCACTTCCAACAACATTCTGAACAGAGGGAATGAGCGATGTGGGAGTTTGGGGGCGCAGCGGGGAAATATTTGTAAATACTATGGGTTAAGTGTTGCAAAATCCCTTGAAACTCAAGCTAAAACCCCCTGAAACTCAAGCTAAAATGATCCTGGAAGATACATCAGGGTGAAGGCCACGGACCCTGTGAGAAGGCAGACAGAAAACACTTGCATATTCACTCCATCTGTCACCTCCGTCAGGTCTCGGGATGCTGGCAAGTGTCTACACTGATGACTATGAGAGGGGCCGTGCTATGGGAATCGCCTTGGGGGGCCTGGCTTTGGGAGTGCTGGGTAAGTGACATCTGGCCCCAGATCTAGGTGCATGAGGGTGGAGACTCTATAAAGATGGCTCCAGGAGGCAGGTGATCCTACGGTCACGGAAGACAATATTTTCTTTCTTTCTCTGTCCAATCATGTCTTGAGTCCTTCTGAAAGTTGGTCCTGGAAAGGTGAAATCCCTTTCCCCTTAAGAAGCTGAATAGCCCTTTAGGGCCTGGGAATGGTCCAGAAACCTAGTCTAGTCAAGGGAGTGAACCTCCCCAGGTCAGTAGCCACTGCCTCACCTCTGCTTCCACACATGGCCAGCTTTCAACATGAGAACATGCTCTTTGTCAGATTTTGTACTAAATGCATCACAGACATAATCTCCTTCAATTCTCAGCACCGTGCTGTGAAGGAGGAATGATTGCCGCAACGCAGAGATGAGAATAGGAAAGTTTTGATAACCATCCAAGGTCACACAGCCAAGGAATGCCGGAACCAGGATATAGATGCATATTTTCCAGGCTTGACTCCCAAGCTTCAAGCCATAAGGCTGTCCTTTTGTTGAAGTTCATCCCTCTTAAGGTTTAATTGACGAGTCCAACAAGCCACATACTCTTACTGAGCACTTACTCCATGCCAACCACAGTGCTAGCCCAGAGGGGCTCTAGGTAAGAAGCCTTGGACATGGCTCCTGCCTGTAGGAGCTTACAAGCTAATTAGGGAGGAAACACTAAGAGTCTCTTCTGTGGCTCTCACCCACCCTCTACCACCACAGGGAAGAAAGAGATGGAACAAAAGCCCTGCTCTTGGTTAGTACCCACCGACCCAAACACCCAAGCTCAATGCATTACATCCTGCATCCCTGTCTCCTCTCTCTCCTCTCACTCCCAAACGAATACAGCCACTGGGTTCCCTACAGCCACTTCCTCATCATGACTCTACAGTCAGCTCCTCATCATGTCTCAGCTGGAATGTGGCGCCAGCCTCCTGCCTGTCTCTCACACAGTCTCCTTCCCCCAAGGTGCTCCAGAAAAAGCTCCCAGGCCCAGAGCTGGTAGTATTTATCTCCAGCTAAAAAGCACTGATGTTTCTCCCTAGCCTTCAAGGCCAAGTAGGTGCATTATCTGGATATAAAGCGGCCCTTAACTATTTGGTTTCAACCTTCCCAACTCTATTCTTCCTCTCCCAAATACTCATATTCCAGTAGAACTGACTTTCTTCTCTTTCTTTTCCAACCACACCCTCCTTTCCGACACTCCTGTGTTCTTCACAAACGATTCTTCCCCACCAGTATCTATGCACCTGACAAAGCCCAGGTGGCCTCCTGAACTCACTACACTGTGCTTACGCAGCACTTTGTAGCGGGAGCCTTTTCTGTTGAACTTTACCACGTTCTAATTATTTGGGTGCCCCTCCCCATCCCCCATCACCATGCTCATTTTCTCCACTAAAATGTAAAGGTCTTGGAACCAGCTCTTCTTCATCTCTGAATCCCCAGAACCTCATGTGGAGCTCAGCCCCAAGTAGGCCTTCGGTACACACTCACTGGGGCCATGTGGGCAAGTCACACTGGCTGGGAACTGGCCCTCACCTCTATAGTCTCCCTGCTTTGCCTTGCCAGTGGGAGCTCCCTTTGGAAGTGTGATGTATGAGTTTGTTGGGAAGTCTGCACCCTTTCTCATCCTGGCCTTCCTGGCACTGCTGGATGGAGGTAAGTCACTATAAGAAGGCCGGGCAGGTGATTGCCCCGGTCAGGTTGGGAATGCATTGTGCTGTGGTGTCAGTCTTGATGTGTTTGAATGGATTGAGGACTAGGAAAGGAGGGAGAAACTAGGGAGTTAGATCTATATGTGACAGAGTGAGAGCAATGTGGCTGTGATTGGCGCCTCCAACAAATAAGGGGGTAAACTGAACTGTCTCTTTCCCCCTTTCCTTCTTAGCACTCCAGTTTTGTATTTTACAGCCTTCCAAATTCTCTCCTGAGGTAAGTAGACACCAAGTTCCATTGCCAAGAGATTTATAGAATGACTAAGGTGGTGACCCAGGTGTCCCTAGACCATCCCTGTCAAATTGCTAGAAGAAAGATGAAGGGAAGTGGAGTCAGGGGAAGTGAGAATTGTACTTTGATTCCCAGATAGGGTCGTATTGAAGGCAGTGTGGGAGATGGTGTGGGAGTCTGGCTTAATATTGGACAAAGGTGGAGGAAGGGCCTTATGAACAATCAAAGAAACCTTTTGAAGTACACACACACACACACACATGCACATACATATATACAGTCATGCATTGCATAACAATGTTTTGGTCAATAACAGACTGCACATACCATGGTGGTCCTTTAAGATTATAACAGAGCCAAAAAATTCCTATTGCTTAATAAGCCTGTAGCTGTTCTGACAGTATAGCCACGTATCACTCAT
Source organism: Murina feae (assembly GCA_004026665.1). Lineage (NCBI taxonomy): Eukaryota > Metazoa > Chordata > Mammalia > Chiroptera > Vespertilionidae > Murina > Murina feae. Next base: position 30,450 of record PVJC01017744.1, read on the forward strand.
GTTTGTGGTGTAAACAAAACTAATGGGCTCTGGCCAGTTTGGTTGAGTGAACTGAGCATGGCCTGTGGACCAAAGTGTCGCAGGCTTGATTCCAGTCAAGGGCACGTACCTTGGTTGCAGACTCCTCCCCAACCCGGGCCCTGGTTAGGTCACGTGCAGGAGACAACCAATCGATGTGTTTCTCTCACATTGATGTTTCTCTCTGCCTTTCCCTCTCTACTCCACTCTCCCTAAAAACCAATGGAAAAATATCCTTAGGTGACAATGAACAACCACAACAAAAATAAGACAAAAAAACCTACTGGGCTGCCAGTTGTATAAAAGTATAGCACATAAAATTATCTACAGTACATTAGGATAATGATCATAAACAACTATGTAATTGATTTATGTACTTCCTAAATTATACTATTCATCATTATTTTATAGTGTGCTCTTTCTACTTATAAAAAAAGGGATTGCTGTACACCATCAGTGGCTTCATATATCTCATGTTTACTGCGTCTCATGTTTGCGTAATTTTCTCTTGTGTTTGATTTAATTTCACGTTGTTTTATATAGTAATATGCACTTCAAGCATGTCAAACTCAAAGGCTAAAGGGCCAAATAAATAAGGTTTAAGTTCATGTGGGCTGCAAAAACACAAAAGCTTCAATTTTCATAAAACTGTAGGTTTATTTCTATAGAGACATGCTGAATACAAAGGGATGCAATAAATGAGTAATCATTAACATAAAATAATAGAACATTTTAATAAAAATTAATATTTTTCTTGAACATTAACTTACCAGACACTGAATAACAGTACAAATTAATAAGCGTAACACAAATAAACCTATTTTTCTTGTTCTCCAAAAGCGAAATATTTCCTGTTGAGCACACCAAACAAGTCAGTACAAGACTAATGACATGGCAGTTGGCTGCTAAAATATTCAATGCTAATATTAGTGGAGAGAAATGGTGCACCTCTGCATAAGGGAAATGAATGCAACACGATTATAGTAATCAGTCATTAGCAAATGTTGTATTTTGTTATTAATAATTATGTATAACAGGATATTGTAAAAATTAAGTGACAAAATTTTTATTAAAATGTTTCTTACATATTGTTATATTGGCTGGGACACAAAAATATTTGTTGTGTGTGGCATGCAGCCTGCGGGCCACAAGTTTGACATGCTTGCTATACAAGCTTGTAGACTAGAAGCAATTGGCTATACCACATACCCTAGATGTGTAGTAGGCTATACCATCTAGGTTTGTGTAAGTGCACTCTGTGATGTTCACACAAAGACAAAATTGCCTATTCACATTTCTTAGGCTGTATTCCTGTTGTTAAGCAGTATGTGAATATATATATATATATATTCACACACTAGAGGCCTGGTGCACAAAATTTGTGCACTCGGGGGGGTGTCCCTCAGCCCGGTCTGGGACCCCTTGGAGGATGTCCACCTGCTGGTGTGCCTGGCCAGCCTGGGTGAGGGGCTGATGGCTGTTTGCAGGCTTGCCAAGCTCCCCAGTGGGGACCCTCACCCCATGGGGGTGTGGCCAGCCTAGGTGAAGGGCTGAGGGCTGTTTCAGGCTGGCCACATCCCCTTCAGGATTCGGGTCCCTACTGGGGTGCCTGGCTGGAAGCAGGTATCTGGGATTTATTTAACTTCTATAATTGAAAC